>JAWZYT010003796.1:0-110423 GCA_034508575.1 Petrolisthes manimaculis | reverse complement strand
TACTGTGCTAGAAAAATTTCAATTTTCAGGCAAAAAAAATGCTAAAACACGTTTTTTTGGCCCAAAAAGTCGATTTGTACTGTGCTAGAAAAATTTCAATTTTCAGGCAAAAAAAATGCTAAAACACGTTTTTTTGGCCCAAAAAGTCGATTTGTACTGTGCTAGAAAAATTTCAATTTTCAGGCAAAAAAAATGCAAAAACACGTTTTTTTGGCCCAAAAAGTCGATTTGTACTGTGCTAGAAAAATTTCAATTTTCAGGCAAAAAAAATGCTAAAACACGTTTTTTTGGCCCAAAAAGTCGATTTGTACTGTGCTAGAAAAATTTCAATTTTCAGGCAAAAAAAATGCTAAAACACGTTTTTTTGGCCCAAAAAGTCGATTTGTACAGTGCTAGAAAAATTTCAATTTTCAGGCAAAAAAAATGCAAAAACACGTTTTTTTGGCCCAAAAAGTCGATTTGTACAGTGCTAGAAAAATTTCAATTTTCAGGCAAAAAAAATGCTAAAACACGTTTTTTTGGCCCAAAAAGTCGATTTGTACTGTGCTAAAAAAAATTCAATTTTCAGGCAAAAAAAATGCTAAAACACGTTTTTTTGGCCCAAAAAGTCGATTTGTACTGTGCTAGAAAAATTTCAATTTTCAGGCAAAAAAAATGCTAAAACACGTTTTTTTGGCCCAAAAAGTCGATTTGTACTGTGCTAGAAAAATTTCAATTTTCAGGCAAAAAAAATGCAAAAACACGTTTTTTTGGCCCAAAAAGTCGATTTGTACTGTGCTAGAAAAATTTCAATTTTCAGGCAAAAAAAATGCAAAAACACGTTTTTTTGGCCCAAAAAGTCGATTTGTACTGTGCTAGAAAAATTTCAATTTTCAGGCAAAAAAAATGCTAAAACACGTTTTTTTGGCCCAAAAAGTCGATTTGTACTGTGCTAGAAAAATTTCAATTTTCAGGCAAAAAAAATGCTAAAACACGTTTTTTTGGCCCAAAAAGTCGATTTGTACTGTGCTAGAAAAATTTCAATTTTCAGGCAAAAAAAATGCTAAAACACGTTTTTTTGGCCCAAAAAGTCGATTTGTACTGTGCTAAAAAAAATTCAATTTTCAGGCAAAAAAAATGCAAAAACACGTTTTTTTGGCCCAAAAAGTCGATTTGTACAGTGCTAGAAAAATTTCAATTTTCAGGCAAAAAAAATGCAAAAACACGTTTTTTTGGCCCAAAAAGTTGATTTGTACTGTGCTAGAAAAATTTCAATTTTCAGGCAAAAAAAATGCTAAAACACGTTTTTTTGGCCCAAAAAGTCGATTTGTACTGTGCTAGAAAAATTTCAATTTTCAGGCAAAAAAAATGCTAAAACACGTTTTTTTGGCCCAAAAAGTCGATTTGTACTGTGCTAGAAAAATTTCAATTTTCAGGCAAAAAAAATGCTAAAACACGTTTTTTTGGCCCAAAAAGTCGATTTGTACTGTGCTAGAAAAATTTCAATTTTCAGGCAAAAAAAATGCAAAAACACGTTTTTTTGGCCCAAAAAGTCGATTTGTACAGTGCTAGAAAAATTTCAATTTTCAGGCAAAAAAATGCTAAAACACGTTTTTTTGGTCCAAAAAGTCGATTTGTACTGTGCTAGAAAAATTTCAATTTTCAGGCAAAAAAAATGCAAAAACACGTTTTTTTGGCCCAAAAAGTCGATTTGTACTGTGCTAGAAAAATTTCAATTTTCAGGCAAAAAAAATGCTAAAACACGTTTTTTTGGCCCAAAAATTCGATTTGTACAGTGCTAGAAAAATTTCAATTTTCAGGCAAAAAAAATGCTAAAACACGTTTTTTTGGCCCAAAAAGTCGATTTGTACTGTGCTAGAAAAATTTCAATTTTCAGGCAAAAAAAATGCTAAAACACGTTTTTTTGGCCCAAAAAGTCGATTTGTACTGTGCTAGAAAAATTTCAATTTTCAGGCAAAAAAAATGCAAAAACACGTTTTTTTGGCCCAAAAAGTCGATTTGTACAGTGCTAGAAAAATTTCAATTTTCAGGCAAAAAAATGCAAAAACACGTTTTTTTGGCCCAAAAAATCGATTTGTACTGTGCTAGAAAAATTTCAATTTTCAGGCAAAAAAAATGCAAAAACACGTTTTTTTGGCCCAAAAAGTCGATTTGTACAGTGCTAGAAAAATTTCAATTTTCAGGCAAAAAAAATGCAAAAACACGTTTTTTTGGCCCAAAAAGTCGATTTGTACTGTGCTAGAAAAATTTCAATTTTCAGGCAAAAAAAATGCAAAAACACGTTTTTTTGGCCCAAAAAGTCGATTTGTACTGTGCTAGAAAAATTTCAATTTTCAGGCAAAAAAAATGCAAAAACACGTTTTTTTGGCCCCAAAAGTCGATTTGTACTGTGCTAGAAAAATTTCAATTTTCAGGCAAAAAAAATGCAAAAACACGTTTTTTTGGCCCAAAAAGTCGATTTGTACTGTGCTAGAAAAATTTCAATTTTCAGGCAAGAAAATTCAAAAACACGTTTTTTTGGCCCAAAAAGTCGATTTGTACAGTGCTAGAAAAATTTCAATTTTCAGGCAAAAAAAATGCTAAAACACATTTTTTTGGCCCAAAAAGTCGATTTGTACTGTGCTAGAAAAATTTCAATTTTCAGGCAAAAAAAATGCAAAAACACGTTTTTTTGGCCCCAAAAGTTGATTTGTACAGTGCTAGAAAAATTTCAATTTTCAGGCAAAAAAAATGCTAAAACACGTTTTTTTGGCCCAAAAAGTCGATTTGTACTGTGCTAGAAAAATTTCGATTTTCAGGCAAAAAAAATGCTAAAACACTTTTTTTTGGCCCAAAAAGTCGATTTGTACTGTGCTAGAAAAATTTCAATTTTCAGGCAAAAAAAATGCAAAAACACGTTTTTTTGGCCCAAAAAGTCGATTTGTACTGTGCTAGAAAAATTTCAATTTTCAGGCAAAAAAAATGCAAAAACACGTTTTTTTGGCCCAAAAAGTCGATTTGTACTGTGCTAGAAAAATTTCAATTTTCAGGCAAAAAAAATGCTAAAACACGTTTTTTTGGCCCAAAAAGTCGATTTGTACTGTGCTAGAAAAATTTCAATTTTCAGGCAAAAAAAATGCTAAAACACGTTTTTTTGGCCCAAAAAGTCGATTTGTACTGTGCTAGAAAAAATTCAATTTTCAGGCAAAAAAAATGCTAAAACACGTTTTTTTGGCCCAAAAAGTCGATTTGTACTGTGCTAGAAAAATTTCAATTTCAGGCAAAAAAAATGCTAAAACACGTTTTTTTGGCCCCAAAAGTCGATTTGTACTGTGCTAGAAAAATTTCAATTTTCAGGCAAAAAAAATGCAAAAACACGTTTTTTTGGCCCAAAAAGTCGATTTGTACTGTGCTAGAAAAATTTCAATTTTCAGGCAAAAAAAATGCAAAAACACGTTTTTTTGGCCCAAAAAGTCGATTTGTACAGTGATAGAAAAATTTCAATTTTCAGGCAAAAAAAATGCTAAAACACGTTTTTTTGGCCCAAAAAGTCGATTTGTACTGTGCTAGAAAAATTTCAATTTTCAGGCAAAAAAAATTCTAAAACACGTTTTTTTGGCCCCAAAAGTCGATTTGTACTGTGCTAGAAAAATTTCAATTTTCAGGCAAAAAAAATGCAAAAACACGTTTTTTTGGCCCAAAAAGTCGATTTGTACTGTGCTAGAAAAATTTCAATTTTCAGGCAAAAAAAATGCAAAAACACATTTTTTTGGCCCAAAAAGTCGATTTGTACAGTGCTAGAAAAATTTCAATTTTCAGGCAAAAAAAATGCTAAAACACGTTTTTTTGGTCCAAAAAGTCGATTTGTACTGTGCTAGAAAAATTTCAATTTTCAGGCAAAAAAAATGCAAAAACACGTTTTTTTGGCCCAAAAAGTCGATTTGTACTGTGCTAGAAAAATTTCAATTTTCAGGCAAAAAAAATGCAAAAACACGTTTTTTGGCCCAAAAAGTCGATTTGTACTGTGCTAGAAAAATTTCAATTTTCAGGCAAAAAAAATGCAAAAACACGTTTTTTTGGCCCAAAAAGTCGATTTGTACTGTGCTAGAAAAATTTCAATTTTCAGGCAAAAAAAATGCAAAAACACGTTTTTTTGGCCCAAAAAGTCGATTTGTACAGTGCTAGAAAAATTTCAATTTTCAGGCAAAAAAAATGCAAAAACACGTTTTTTTGGCCCAAAAAGTCGATTTGTACTGTGCTAGAAAAATTTCAATTTTCAGGCAAAAAAAATGCAAAAACACGTTTTTTTGGCCCAAAAAGTCGATTTGTACAGTGCTAGAAAAATTTCAATTTTCAGGCAAAAAAAATGCAAAAACACGTTTTTTTGGCCCAAAAAGTCGATTTGTACTGTGCTAGAAAAATTTCAATTTTCAGGCAAAAAAAATGCTAAAACACGTTTTTTTGGCCCAAAAAGTCGATTTGTACTGTGCTAGAAAAATTTCAATTTTCAGGCAAAAAAAATGCTAAAACACGTTTTTTTGGCCCAAAAAGTCGATTTGTACTGTGCTAGAAAAATTTCAATTTTCAGGCAAAAAAAAATGCAAAAACACGTTTTTTTGGCCCAAAAAGTCGATTTGTACTGTGCTAGAAAAATTTCAATTTTCAGGCAAAAAAAATGCAAAAACACGTTTTTTTGGCCCAAAAAGTCGATTTGTACTGTGCTAGAAAAATTTCAATTTTCAGGCAAAAAAAAGGCAAAAACACGTTTTTTTGGCCCAAAAAGTCGATTTGTACAGTGCTAGAAAAATTTCAATTTTCAGGCAAAAAAATGCTAAAACACGTTTTTTTGGCCCAAAAAGTCGATTTGTACTGTGCTAGAAAAATTTCAATTTTCAGGCAAAAAAAATGCAAAAACACGTTTTTTTGGCCCAAAAAGTCGATTTGTACTGTGCTAGAAAAATTTCAATTTTCAGGCAAAAAAAATGCTAAAACACGTTTTTTTGGCCCAAAAATTCGATTTGTACAGTGCTAGAAAAATTTCAATTTTCAGGCAAAAAAAATGCTAAAACACGTTTTTTTGGCCCAAAAAGTCGATTTGTACTGTGCTAGAAAAATTTCAATTTTCAGGCAAAAAAAATGCTAAAACACGTTTTTTTGGCCCAAAAAGTCGATTTGTACTGTGCTAGAAAAATTTCAATTTTCAGGCAAAAAAAATGCAAAAACACGTTTTTTTGGCCCAAAAAGTCGATTTGTACAGTGCTAGAAAAATTTCAATTTTCAGGCAAAAAAAATGCAAAAACACGTTTTTTTGGCCCAAAAAGTCGATTTGTACTGTGCTAGAAAAATTTCAATTTTCAGGCAAAAAAAATGCAAAAACACGTTTTTTTGGCCCAAAAAGTCGATTTGTACAGTGCTAGAAAAATTTCAATTTTCAGGCAAAAAAAAATGCAAAAACACGTTTTTTTGGCCCAAAAAGTCGATTTGTACTGTGCTAGAAAAATTTCAATTTTCAGGCAAAAAAAATGCAAAAACACGTTTTTTTGGCCCCAAAAGTCGATTTGTACTGTGCTAGAAAAATTTCAATTTTCAGGCAAAAAAAATGCAAAAACACGTTTTTTTGGCCCCAAAAGTTGATTTGTACAGTGCTAGAAAAATTTCAATGTTCAGGCAAAAAAAATGCTAAAACACGTTTTTTTGGCCCAAAAAGTCGATTTGTACTGTGCTAGAAAAATTTCGATTTTCAGGCAAAAAAAATGCTAAAACACGTTTTTTTGGCCCAAAAAGTCGATTTGTACTGTGCTAGAAAAATTTCAATTTTCAGGCAAAAAAAATGCAAAAACACGTTTTTTTGGCCCAAAAAGTCGATTTGTACTGTGCTAGAAAAATTTCAATTTTCAGGCAAAAAAAATGCAAAAACACGTTTTTTTGGCCCAAAAAGTCGATTTGTACTGTGCTAGAAAAATTTCAATTTTCAGGCAAAAAAAATGCTAAAACACGTTTTTTTGGCCCAAAAAGTCGATTTGTACTGTGCTAGAAAAATTTCAATTTTTAGGCAAAAAAAATGCTAAAACACGTTTTTTTGGCCCAAAAAGTCGATTTGTACTGTGCTAGAAAAAATTCAATTTTCAGGCCAAAAAAATGCTAAAACACGTTTTTTTGGCCCAAAAAGTCGATTTGTACTGTGCTAGAAAAATTTCGATTTTCAGCCAAAAAAAATGCAAAAACACGTTTTTTTGGCCCCAAAAGTCGATTTGTACTGTGCTAGAAAAATTTCAATTTTCAGGCAAAAAAAATGCAAAAACACGTTTTTTTGGCCCAAAAAGTCGATTTGTACTGTGCTAGAAAAATTTCAATTTTCAGGCAAAAAAAATGCAAAAACACGTTTTTTTGGCCCAAAAAGTCGATTTGTACAGTGCTAGAAAAATTTCAATTTTCAGGCAAAAAAAATGCTAAAACACATTTTTTTGGCCCAAAAAGTCGATTTGTACTGTGCTAGAAAAATTTCAATTTTCAGGCAAAAAAAATGCAAAAACACGTTTTTTTGGCCCAAAAAGTCGATTTGTACTGTGCTAGAAAAATTTCAATTTTCAGGCAAAAAAAATGCTAAAACACATTTTTTTGGCCCAAAAAGTCGATTTGTACTGTGCTAGAAAAATTTCAATTTTCAGGCAAAAAAAATGCTAAAACACGTTTTTTTGGCCCAAAAAGTCGATTTGTACTGTGCTAGAAAAATTTCAATTTTCAGGCAAAAAAATGCAAAAACACGTTTTTTTGGCCCAAAAAGTCGATTTGTACTGTGCTAGAAAAATTTCAATTTTCAGGCAAAAAAAATGCAAAAACACGTTTTTTTGGCCCAAAAAGTCGATTTGTACAGTGCTAGAAAAATTTCAATTTTCAGGCAAAAAAAATGCTAAAACACGTTTTTTTGGCCCAAAAAGTCGATTTGTACTGTGCTAGAAAAATTTCAATTTTCAGGCAAAAAAAATGCAAAAACACGTTTTTTTGGCCCAAAAAGTCGATTTGTACTGTGCTAGAAAAATTTCAATTTTCAGGCAAAAAAAATGCTAAAACACGTTTTTTTGGCCCAAAAAGTCGATTTGTACTGTGCTAGAAAAATTTCAATTTTCAGGCAAAAAAAATGCTAAAACACGTTTTTTTGGCCCAAAAAGTCGATTTGTACTGTGCTAGAAAAATTTCAATTTTCAGGCAAAAAAAATGCTAAAACACGTTTTTTTGGCCCAAAAAGTCGATTTGTACTGTGCTAGAAAAATTTCAATTTTCAGGCAAAAAAAATGCTAAAACACGTTTTTTTGGCCCAAAAAGTCGATTTGTACAGTGCTAGAAAAATTTCAATTTTCAGGCAAAAAAAATGCTAAAACACGTTTTTTTGGCCCAAAAAGTCGATTTGTACTGTGCTAAAAAAAAATCAATTTTCAGGCAAAAAAAATGCAAAAACACGTTTTTTTGGCCCAAAAAGTCGATTTGTACTGTGCTAGAAAAATTTCAATTTTCAGGCAAAAAAAATGCAAAAACACGTTTTTTTGGCCCAAAAAGTCGATTTGTACAGTGCTAGAAAAATTTCAATTTTCAGGCAAAAAAAATGCTAAAACACGTTTTTTTGGCCCAAAAAGTCGATTTGTACTGTGCTAGAAAAATTTCAATTTTCAGGCAAAAAAAATGCTAAAACACGTTTTTTTGGCCCCAAAAGTCGATTTGTACTGTGCTAGAAAAATTTCAATTTTCAGGCAAAAAAAATGCAAAAACACGTTTTTTTGGCCCAAAAAGTCGATTTGTACTGTGCTAGAAAAATTTCAATTTTCAGGCAAAAAAAATGCAAAAACACGTTTTTTTGGCCCAAAAAGTCGATTTGTACAGTGCTAGAAAAATTTCAATTTTCAGGCAAAAAAAATGCTAAAACACGTTTTTTTGGCCCAAAAAGTCGATTTGTACTGTGCTAGAAAAATTTCAATTTTCAGGCAAAAAAAATGCAAAAACACGTTTTTTTGGCCCAAAAAGTCGATTTGTACTGTGCTAGAAAAATTTCAATTTTCAGGCAAAAAAAAATGCAAAAACACGTTTTTTTGGCCCAAAAAGTCGATTTGTACTGTGCTAGAAAAATTTCAATTTTCAGGCAAAAAAATTGCAAAAACACGTTTTTTTGGCCCAAAAAGTCGATTTGTACAGCGCTAGAAAAATTTCAATTTTCAGGCAAAAAAAATGCTAAAACACGTTTTTTTGGCCCAAAAAGTCGATTTGTACTGTGCTAGAAAAATTTCAATTTTCAGGCAAAAAAAATGCAAAAACACGTTATTTTGGCCCAAAAAGTCGATTTGTACTGTGCTAGAAGAATTTCAATTTTCAGGCAAAAAAAATGCAAAAACACGTTTTTTTGGCCCAAAAAGTCGATTTGTACAGTGCTAGAAAAATTTCAATTTTCAGGCAAAAAAAATGCAAAAACACGTTTTTTTGGCCCAAAAAGTCGATTTGTACTGTGCTAGAAAAATTTCAATTTTCAGGCAAAAAAAATGCAAAAACACGTTTTTTTGGCCCAAAAAGTCGATTTGTACTGTGCTAGAAAAATTTCAATTTTCAGGCAAAAAAAATGCTAAAACACGTTTTTTTGGCCCAAAATGTCGATTTGTACAGTGCTAGAAAAATTTCAATTTTCAGGCAAAAAAAATGCTAAAACACGTTTTTTTGGCCCAAAAAGTCGATTTGTACTGTGCTAAAAAAAAATCAATTTTCAGGCAAAAAAAATGCAAAAACACGTTTTTTTGGCCCAAAAAGTCGATTTGTACTGTGCTAGAAAAATTTCAATTTTCAGGCAAAAAAAATGCAAAAACACGTTTTTTTGGCCCAAAAAGTCGATTTGTACAGTGCTAGAAAAATTTCAATTTTCAGGCAAAATAAATGCTAAAACACGTTTTTTTGGCCCAAAAAGTCGATTTGTACTGTGCTAGAAAAATTTCAATTTTCAGGCAAAAAAAATGCTAAAACACGTTTTTTTGGCCCCAAAAGTCGATTTGTACTGTGCTAGAAAAATTTCAATTTTCAGGCAAAAAAAATGCAAAAACACGTTTTTTTGGCCCAAAAAGTCGATTTGTACTGTGCTAGAAAAATTTCAATTTTCAGGCAAAAAAAATGCAAAAACACGTTTTTTTGGCCCAAAAAGTCGATTTGTACAGTGCTAGAAAAATTTCAATTTTCAGGCAAAAAAAATGCTAAAACACGTTTTTTTGGCCCAAAAAGTCGATTTGTACTGTGCTAGAAAAATTTCAATTTTCAGGCAAAAAAAATGCAAAAACACGTTTTTTTGGCCCAAAAAGTCGATTTGTACTGTGCTAGAAAAATTTCAATTTTCAGGCAAAAAAAAATGCAAAAACACGTTTTTTTGGCCCAAAAAGTCGATTTGTACTGTGCTAGAAAAATTTCAATTTTCAGGCAAAAAAAATGCAAAAACACGTTTTTTTGGCCCAAAAAGTCGATTTGTACAGCGCTAGAAAAATTTCAATTTTCAGGCAAAAAAAATGCTAAAACACGTTTTTTTGGCCCAAAAAGTCGATTTGTACTGTGCTAGAAAAATTTCAATTTTCAGGCAAAAAAAATGCAAAAACACGTTATTTTGGCCCAAAAAGTCGATTTGTACTGTGCTAGAAGAATTTCAATTTTCAGGCAAAAAAAATGCAAAAACACGTTTTTTTGGCCCAAAAAGTCGATTTGTACAGTGCTAGAAAAATTTCAATTTTCAGGCAAAAAAAATGCAAAAACACGTTTTTTTGGCCCAAAAAGTCGATTTGTACTGTGCTAGAAAAATTTCAATTTTCAGGCAAAAAAAATGCAAAAACACGTTTTTTTGGCCCAAAAAGTCGATTTGTACTGTGCTAGAAAAATTTCAATTTTCAGGCAAAAAAAATGCTAAAACACGTTTTTTTGGCCCAAAATGTCGATTTGTACCGTGCTAGAAAAATTTCAATTTTCAGGCAAAAAAAATGCAAAAACACGTTTTTTTGGCCCAAAAAGTCGATTTGTACAGTGCTAGAAAAATTTCAATTTTCAGGCAAAAAAAATGCAAAAACACGTTTTTTTGGCCCAAAAAGTCGATTTGTACTGTGCTAGAAAAATTTCAATTTTCAGGCCAAAAAAATGCAAAAACACGTTTTTTTTGCCCAAAAAGTCGATTTGTACAGTGCTAGAAAAATTTCAATTTTCAGGCAAAAAAAATGCTAAAACACGTTTTTTTGGCCCAAAAAGTCGATTTGTACTGTGCTAGAAAAATTTCAATTTTCAGGCAAAAAAAATGCTAAAACACGTTTTTTTGGCCCAAAAAGTCGATTTGTACTGTGCTAGAAAAATTTCAATTTTCAGGCAAAAAAAATGCTAAAACACGTTTTTTTGGCCCAAAAAGTCGATTTGTACAGTGCTAGAAAAATTTCAATTTTCAGGCAAAAAAAATGCAAAAACACGTTTTTTTGGCCCAAAAAGTCGATTTGTACTGTGCTAGAAAAATTTCAATTTTCAGGCAAAAAAAATGCTAAAACACGTTTTTTTGGCCCCAAAAGTCGATTTGTACTGTGCTAGAAAAAAATCAATTTTCAGGCAAAAAAAATGCTAAAACACGTTTTTTTGGCCCAAAAAGTCGATTTGTACTTTGCTAGAAAAATTTCAATTTTCAGGCAAAAAAAATGCAAAAACACGTTTTTTTGGCCCAAAAAGTCGATTTGTACAGTTCTAGAAAAATTTCAATTTTCAGGCAAAAAAAATGCTAAAACACGTTTTTTTGGCCCAAAAAGTCGATTTGTACTGTGCTAGAAAAAATTCAATTTTCAGGCAAAAAAAATGCTAAAACACGTTTTTTTGGCCCAAAAAGTCGATTTGTACTGTGCTAGAAAAATTTCAATTTTCAGGCAAAAAAAATGCTAAAACACGTTTTTTTGGCCCAAAAAGTCGATTTGTACTGTGCTAGAAAAATTTCAATTTTCAGGTAAAAAAAATGCTAAAACACGTTTTTTTGGCCCAAAAAGTCGATTTGTACTGTGCTAGAAAAATTTCAATTTTCAGGCAAAAAAAATGCAAAAACACGTTTTTTTGGCCCAAAAAGTCGATTTGTACAGTGCTAGAAAAATTTCAATTTTCAGGCAAAAAAATGCTAAAACACGTTTTTTTGGCCCAAAAAGTCGATTTGTACTGTGCTAGAAAAATTTCAATTTTCAGGCAAAAAAAATGCAAAAACACGTTTTTTTGGCCCAAAAAGTCGATTTGTACTGTGCTAGAAAAATTTCAATTTTCAGGCAAAAAAAATGCAAAAACACGTTTTTTTGGCCCCAAAAGTCGATTTGTACTGAGCTAGAAAAATTTCAATTTTCAGGCAAAAAAAATGCAAAAACACGTTTTTTTGGCCCAAAAAGTCGATTTGTACTGTGCTAGAAAAATTTCAATTTTCAGGCAAAAAAAATGCAAAAACACGTTTTTTTGGCCCAAAAAGTCGATTTGTACAGCGCTAGAAAAATTTCAATTTTCAGGCAAAAAAAATGCTAAAACACGTTTTTTTGGCCCAAAAAGTCGATTTGTACTGTGCTAGAAAAATTTCAATTTTCAGGCAAAAAAAATGCAAAAACACGTTATTTTGGCCCAAAAAGTCGATTTGTACTGTGCTAGAAAAATTTCAATTTTCAGGCAAAAAAAATGCAAAAACACGTTTTTTTGGCCCAAAAAGTCGATTTGTACAGTGCTAGAAAAATTTCAATTTTCAGGCAAAAAAAATGCAAAAACACGTTTTTTTGGCCCAAAAAGTCGATTTGTACTGTGCTAGAAAAATTTCAATTTTCAGGCAAAAAAAATGCAAAAACACGTTTTTTTGGCCCAAAAAGTCGATTTGTACTGTGCTAGAAAAATTTCAATTTTCAGGCAAAAAAAATGCTAAAACACGTTTTTTTGGCCCAAAATGTCGATTTGTACCGTGCTAGAAAAATTTCAATTTTCAGGCAAAAAAAATGCAAAAACACGTTTTTTTGGCCCAAAAAGTCGATTTGTACAGTGCTAGAAAAATTTCAATTTTCAGGCAAAAAAAATGCAAAAACACGTTTTTTTGGCCCAAAAAGTCGATTTGTACTGTGCTAGAAAAATTTCAATTTTCAGGCCAAAAAAATGCAAAAACACGTTTTTTTTGCCCAAAAAGTCGATTTGTACAGTGCTAGAAAAATTTCAATTTTCAGGCAAAAAAAATGCTAAAACACGTTTTTTTGGCCCAAAAAGTCGATTTGTACTGTGCTAGAAAAATTTCAATTTTCAGGCAAAAAAAATGCTAAAACACGTTTTTTTGGCCCAAAAAGTCGATTTGTACTGTGCTAGAAAAATTTCAATTTTCAGGCAAAAAAAATGCTAAAACACGTTTTTTTGGCCCAAAAAGTCGATTTGTACAGTGCTAGAAAAATTTCAATTTTCAGGCAAAAAAAATGCAAAAACACGTTTTTTTGGCCCAAAAAGTCGATTTGTACTGTGCTAGAAAAATTTCAATTTTCAGGCAAAAAAAATGCTAAAACACGTTTTTTTGGCCCCAAAAGTCGATTTGTACTGTGCTAGAAAAATTTCAATTTTCAGGCAAAAAAAATGCTAAAACACGTTTTTTTGGCCCAAAAAGTCGATTTGTACTGTGCTAGAAAAATTTCAATTTTCAGGCAAAAAAAATGCAAAAACACGTTTTTTTGGCCCAAAAAGTCGATTTGTACAGTGCTAGAAAAATTTCAATTTTCAGGCAAAAAAAATGCTAAAACACGTTTTTTTGGCCCAAAAAGTCGATTTGTACTGTGCTAGAAAAAATTCAATTTTCAGGCAAAAAAAATGCTAAAACACGTTTTTTTGGCCCAAAAAGTCGATTTGTACTGTGCTAGAAAAATTTCAATTTTCAGGCAAAAAAAATGCTAAAACACGTTTTTTTGGCCCAAAAAGTCGATTTGTACTGTGCTAGAAAAATTTCAATTTTCAGGTAAAAAAAATGCTAAAACACGTTTTTTTGGCCCAAAAAGTCGATTTGTACTGTGCTAGAAAAAATTCAATTTTCAGGCAAAAAAAATGCAAAAACACGTTTTTTTGGCGCAAAAAGTCGATTTGTACAGTGCTAGAAAAATTTCAATTTTCAGGCAAAAAAATGCTAAAACACGTTTTTTTGGCCCAAAAAGTCGATTTGTACTGTGCTAGAAAAATTTCAATTTTCAGGCAAAAAAAATGCAAAAACACGTTTTTTTGGCCCAAAAAGTCGATTTGTACTGTGCTAGAAAAATTTCAATTTTCAGGCAAAAAAAATGCAAAAACACGTTTTTTTGGCCCCAAAAGTCGATTTGTACTGAGCTAGAAAAATTTCAATTTTCAGGAAAAAAAAATGCAAAAACACGTTTTTTTGGCCCAAAAAGTCGATTTGTACTGTGCTAGAAAAATTTCAATTTTCAGGCAAAAAAAATGCAAAAACACGTTTTTTTGGCCCAAAAAGTCGATTTGTACAGTGCTAGAAAAATTTCAATTTTCAGGCAAAAAAAATGCTAAAACACGTTTTTTTGGCCCAAAAAGTCGATTTGTACTGTGCTAGAAAAATTTCAATTTTCAGGCAAAAAAAATGCAAAAACACGTTTTTTTGGCCCAAAAAGTCGATTTGTACTGTGCTAGAAAAATTTCAATTTTCAGGCAAAAAAAATGCAAAAACACGTTTTTTTGGCCCAAAAAGTCGATTTGTACTGTGCTAGAAAAAATTCAATTTTCAGGCAAAAAAAAATGCTAAAACACGTTTTTTTGGCCCAAAAAGTCGATTTGTACTGTGCTAGAAAAAAATCAATTTCCAGGCAAAAAAAATGCTAAAACACATTTTTTTGGCCCAAAAAGTCGATTTGTACTGTGCTAGAAAAATTTCAATTTTCAGGCAAAAAAAATGCTAAAACACGTTTTTTTGGCCCCAAAAGTCGATTTGTACTGTGCTAGAAAAATTTCAATTTTCAGGCAAAAAAAATGCAAAAACACGTTTTTTTGGCCCAAAAAGTCGATTTGTACTGTGCTAGAAAAATTTCAATTTTCAGGCAAAAAAAATGCAAAAACACGTTTTTTTGGCCCAAAAAGTCGATTTGTAATGTGCTAGAAAAATTTCAATTTTCAGGCAAAAAAAATGCAAAAAACACGTTTTTTTGGCCCCAAAAGTCGATTTGTACTGTGCTAGAAAAATTTCAATTTTCAGGCAAAAAAAATGCAAAAACACGTTTTTTTGGCCCAAAAAGTCGATTTGTACTGTGCTAGAAAAATTTCAATTTTCAGGCAAAAAAAATTCAAAAACACGTTTTTTTGGCCCAAAAAGTCGATTTGTACTGTGCTAGAAAAATTTCAATTTTCAGGCAAAAAAAATGCTAAAACATGTTTTTTTGGCCCAAAAAGTCGATTTGTACTGTGCTAGAAAAATTTCAATTTTCAGGCAAAAAAAATGCAAAAACACGTTTTTTTGGCCCAAAAAGTCGATTTGTACTGTGCTAGAAAAATTTCAATTTTCAGGCAAAAAAAATGCAAAAACACGTTTTTTTGGCCCAAAAAGTCGATTTGTACTGTGCTAGAAAAATTTCAATTTTCAGGCAAAAAAAATGCTAAAACACGTTTTTTTGGCCCAAAAAGTCGATTTGTACTGTGCTAGAAAAAATTCAATTTTCAGGCAAAAAAAATGCTAAAACACGTTTTTTTGGCCCAAAAAGTCGATTTGTACTGTGCTAGAAAAATTTCAATTTTCAGGCAAAAAAAATGCAAAAACACGTTTTTTTGGCCCCAAAAGTCGATTTGTACTGTGCTAGAAAAATTTCAATTTTCAGGCAAAAAAAATGCAAAAACTCGTTTTTTTGGCCCAAAAAGTCGATTTGTACTGTGCTAGAAAAATTTCAATTTTCAGGCAAAAAAAAAAAAAAAAAATGTTTTCAGGCAAAAAAAATGCAAAAACACGTTTTTTTGGCCCAAAAAGTCGATTTGTACTGTGCTAGAAAAATTTCAATTTTCAGGCAAAAAAAATGCTAAAACACGTTTTTTTGGCCCAAAAAGTCGATTTGTACAGTGCTAGAAAAATTTCAATTTTCAGGCAAAAAAAATGCAAAAACACGTTTTTTTGGCCCAAAAAGTCGATTTGTACAGTGCTAGAAAAATTTCAATTTTCAGGCAAAAAAAATGCTAAAACACGTTTTTTTGGCCCAAAAAGTCAATTTGTACTGTGCTAAAAAAAATTCAATTTTCAGGCAAAAAAAATGCTAAAACACGTTTTTTTGGCCCAAAAAGTCGATTTGTACTGTGCTAGAAAAATTTCAATTTTCAGGCAAAAAAAATGCTAAAACACGTTTTTTTGGCCCAAAAAGTCGATTTGTACTGTGCTAGAAAAATTTCAATTTTCAGGCAAAAAAAATGCTAAAACACGTTTTTTTGGCCCAAAAAGTCGATTTGTACTGTGCTAGAAAAATTTCAATTTTCAGGCAAAAAAAATGCAAAAACACGTTTTTTTGGCCCAAAAAGTCGATTTGTACTGTGCTAGAAAAATTTCAATTTTCAGGCAAAAAAAATGCAAAAACACGTTTTTTTGGCCCCAAAAGTCGATTTGTACTGTGCTAGAAAAATTTCAATTTTCAGGCAAAAAAAATGCTAAAACACGTTTTTTTGGCCCAAAAAGTCGATTTGTACTGTGCTAGAAAAATTTCAGTTTTCAGGCAAAAAAAATGCTAAAACACGTTTTTTTGGCCCAAAAAGTCGATTTGTACAGTGCTAGAAAAATTTCAATTTTCAGGCAAAAAAAATGCTAAAACACGTTTTTTTGGCCCAAAAAGTCGATTTGTACTGTGCTAGAAAAATTTCAATTTTCAGGCAAAAAAAATGCTAAAACACGTTTTTTTGGCCCCAAAAGTCGATTTGTACTGTGCTAGAAAAATTTCAATTTTCAGGCAAAAAAAATGCAAAAACACGTTTTTTTGGCCCAAAAAGTCGATTTGTACTGTGCTAGAAAAATTTCAATTTTCAGGCAAAAAAAATGCAAAAACACGTTTTTTTGGCCCAAAAAGTCGATTTGTACAGTGCTAGAAAAATTTCAATTTTCAGGCAAAAAAAATGCAAAAACACGTTTTTTTGGCCCAAAAAGTCGATTTGTACTGTGCTAGAAAAATTTCAATTTTCAGGCAAAAAAAATGCAAAAACACGTTTTTTTGGCCCAAAAAGTCGATTTGTACAGTGCTAGAAAAATTTCAATTTTCAGGCAAAAAAAATGCAAAAACACGTTTTTTTGGCCCAAAAAGTCGATTTGTACTGTGCTAGAAAAATTTCAATTTTCAGGCAAAAAAAATGCAAAAACACGTTTTTTTGGCCCAAAAAGTCGATTTGTACTGTGCTAGAAAAATTTCAATTTTCAGGCAAAAAAAATGCTAAAACTCGTTTTTTTGGCCCAAAAATTCGATTTGTACAGTGCTAGAAAAATTTCAATTTTCAGGCAAAAAAAATGCTAAAACACGTTTTTTTGGCCCAAAAAGTCGATTTGTACTGTGCTAGAAAAATTTCAATTTTCAGGCAAAAAAAATGCTAAAACACGTTTTTTTGGCCCAAAAAGTCGATTTGTACTGTGCTAGAAAAATTTCAATTTTCAGGCAAAAAAAATGCAAAAACACGTTTTTTTGGCCCAAAAAGTCGATTTGTACAGTGCTAGAAAAATTTCAATTTTCAGGCAAAAAAAATGCAAAAACACGTTTTTTTGGCCCAAAAAGTCGATTTGTACTGTGCTAGAAAAATTTCAATTTTCAGGCAAAAAAAATGCAAAAACACGTTTTTTTGGCCCAAAAAGTCGATTTGTACAGTGCTAGAAAAATTTCAATTTTCAGGCAAAAAAAATGCAAAAACACGTTTTTTTGGCCCAAAAAGTCGATTTGTACTGTGCTAGAAAAATTTCAATTTTCAGGCAAAAAAAATGCAAAAACACGTTTTTTTGGCCCCAAAAGTCGATTTGTACTGTGCTAGAAAAATTTCAATTTTCAGGCAAAAAAAATGCAAAAACACGTTTTTTTGGCCCCAAAAGTTGATTTGTACAGTGCTAGAAAAATTTCAATTTTCAGGCAAAAAAAATGCTAAAACACGTTTTTTTGGCCCAAAAAGTCGATTTGTACTGTGCTAGAAAAATTTCGATTTTCAGGCAAAAAAAATGCTAAAACACGTTTTTTTGGCCCAAAAAGTCGATTTGTACTGTGCTAGAAAAATTTCGATTTTCAGGCAAAAAAAATGCTAAAACACGTTTTTTTGGCCCAAAAAGTCGATTTGTACTGTGCTAGAAAAATTTCAATTTTCAGGCAAAAAAAATGCAAAAACACGTTTTTTTGGCCCAAAAAGTCGATTTGTACTGTGCTAGAAAAATTTCAATTTTCAGGCAAAAAAAATGCAAAAACACGTTTTTTTGGCCCAAAAAGTCGATTTGTACTGTGCTAGAAAAATTTCAATTTTCAGGCAAAAAAAATGCTAAAACACGTTTTTTTGGCCCAAAAAGTCGATTTGTACTGTGCTAGAAAAATTTCAATTTTCAGGCAAAAAAAATGCTAAAACACGTTTTTTTGGCCCAAAAAGTCGATTTGTACTGTGCTTTAAAAAATTCAATTTTCAGGCAAAAAAAAGGCTAAAACACGTTTTTTTGGCCCAAAAAGTCGATTTGTACTGTGCTAGAAAAATTTCAATTTTCAGGCAAAAAAAATGCTAAAACACGTTTTTTTGGCCCCAAAAGTCGATTTGTACTGTGCTAGAAAAATTTCAATTTTCAGGCAAAAAAAATGCAAAAACACGTTTTTTTGGCCCAAAAAGTCGATTTGTACTGTGCTAGAAAAATTTCAATTTTCAGGCAAAAAAAATGCAAAAACACGTTTTTTTGGCCCAAAAAGTCGATTTGTACAGTGCTAGAAAAATTTCAATTTTCAAACAAAAAAAATGCTAAAACACATTTTTTTGGCCCAAAAAGTCGATTTGTACTGTGCTAGAAAAATTTCAATTTTCAGGCAAAAAAAATGCAAAAACACGTTTTTTTGGCCCAAAAAGTCGATTTGTACTGTGCTAGAAAAAAATCAATTTTCAGGCAAAAAAAATGCTAAAACACGTTTTTTTGGCCCAAAAAGTCGATTTGTACTGTGCTAGAAAAATTTCAATTTTCAGGCAAAAAAAATGCAAAAACACGTTTTTTTGGCCCAAAAAGTCGATTTGTACAGTGCTAGAAAAATTTCAATTTTCAGGCAAAAAAAATGCTAAAACACGTTTTTTTGGCCCAAAAAGTCGATTTGTACTGTGCTAGAAAAATTTCAATTTTCAGGCAAAAAAAATGCAAAAACACGTTTTTTTGACCCAAAAAGTCGATTTGTACTGTGCTAGAAAAATTTCAATTTTTAGGCAAAAAAAATGCAAAAACACGTTTTTTTGGCCCAAAAAGTCGATTTGTACAGTGCTAGAAAAATTTCAATTTTCAGGCAAAAAAAATGCTAAAACACGTTTTTTGGCCCAAAAAGTCGATTTGTACTGTGCTAGAAAAATTTCAATTTTCAGGCAAAAAAAATGCAAAAACACGTTTTTTTGGCCCAAAAAGTCGATTTGTACTGTGCTAGAAAAATTTCAATTTTCAGGCAAAAAAAATGCTAAAACACGTTTTTTTGGCCCAAAAAGTCGATTTGTACTGTGCTAGAAAAATTTCAATTTTCAGGCAAAAAAAATGCTAAAACACGTTTTTTTGGCCCAAAAAGTCGATTTGTACTGTGCTAGAAAAATTTCAATTTTCAGGCAAAAAAAATGCTAAAACACGTTTTTTTGGCCCAAAAAGTCGATTTGTACTGTGCTAGAAAAATTTCAATTTTCAGGCAAAAAAAATGCTAAAACACGTTTTTTTGGCCCAAAAAGTCGATTTGTACAGTGCTAGAAAAATTTCAATTTTCAGGCAAAAAAAATGCTAAAACACGTTTTTTTGGCCGAAAAAGTCGATTTGTACTGTGCTAAAAAAAAATCAATTTTCAGGCAAAAAAAATGCAAAAACACGTTTTTTTGGCCCAAAAAGTCGATTTGTACTGTGCTAGAAAAATTTCAATTTTCAGGCAAAAAAAATGCAAAAACACGTTTTTTTGGCCCAAAAAGTCGATTTGTACTGTGCTAGAAAAATTTCAATTTTCAGGGAAAAAAAATGCAAAAACACGTTTTTTTGGCCCAAAAAGTCGATTTGTACTGTGCTAGGAAAATTTCAACTTTCAGGCAAAAAAAATGCAAAAACACGTTTTTTTGGCCCAAAAAGTCGATTTGTACAGTGCTAGAAAAATTTCAATTTTCAGGCAAAAAAAATGCTAAAACACGTTTTTTTGGCCCAAAAAGTCGATTTGTACTGTGCTAGAAAAATTTCAATTTTCAGGCAAAAAAAATGCAAAAACACGTTTTTTTGGCCCAAAAAGTCGATTTGTACTGTGCTAGAAAAATTTCAATTTTCAGGCAAAAAAAATGCAAAAACACGTTTTTTTGGCCCAAAAAGTCGATTTGTACTGTGCTAGAAAAATTTCAATTTTCAGGCAAAAAAAATGCTAAAACACGTTTTTTTGGCCCAAAAAGTCGATTTGTACTGTGCTAGAAAAATTTCAATTTTCAGGCAAAAAAAATGCAAAAACACGTTTTTTTGGCCCAAAAAGTCGATTTGTACTGTGCTAAAAAAATTTCAATTTTCAGGCAAAAAAAATGCAAAAACACGTTTTTTTGGCCCAAAAAGTCGATTTGTACAGTGCTAGAAAAATTTCAATTTTCAGGCAAAAAAATGCTAAAACACGTTTTTTTGGCCCAAAAAGTCGATTTGTACTGTGCTAGAAAAATTTCAATTTTCAGGCAAAAAAATGCAAAAACACGTATTTTTGGCCCATAAAGTCGATTTGTACTGTGCTAGAAAAATTTCAATTTTCAGGCAAAAAAAATGCAAAAACACGTTTTTTTGGCCCAAAAAGTCGATTTGCACAGTGCTAGAAAAATTTCAATTTTCAGGCAAAAAAAATGCTAAAACACGTTTTTTTTGCCCAAAAAGTCGATTTGTACTGTGCTAGAAAAATTTCAATTTTCAGGCAAAAAAAATGCTAAAACACGTTTTTTTGGCCCAAAAAGTCGATTTGTACTGTGCTAGAAAAATTTCAATTTTCAGGCAAAAAAAATGCTAAAACACGTTTTTTTGGCCCAAAAAGTCGATTTGTACTGTGCTAGAAAAAGTTCAATTTTCAGGCAAAAAAAATGCTAAAACACGTTTTTTTGGCCCAAAAAGTCGATTTGTACTGTGCTAGAAAAATTTCAATTTTCAGGCAAAAAAAATGCAAAAACAAGTTTTTTTGGCCCAAAAAGTCGATTTGTACTGTGCTAGAAAAATTTCAATTTTCAGGCAAAAAAAATGCTAAAACACGTTTTTTTGGCCCAAAAAGTCGATTTGTACTGTGCTAGAAAAATTTCAATTTTCAGGCAAAAAAAATGCAAAAACACGTTTTTTTGGCCCAAAAAGTCGATTTGTACTGTGCTAAAAAAATTTCAATTTTCAGGCAAAAAAAATGCAAAAACACGTTTTTTTGGCCCAAAAAGTCGATTTGTACTGTGCTAGAAAAATTTCAATTTTCAGGCAAAAAAAATGCTAAAACACGTTTTTTTGGCCCAAAAAGTCGATTTGTACTGTGCTAGAAAAATTTCAATTTTGAGGCAAAAAAAATGCAAAAACACGTTTTTTTGGCCCAAAAAGTCGATTTGTACTGTGCTAAAAAAAATTCAATTTTCAGGCAAAAAAAATGCTAAAACACGTTTTTTTGGCCCAAAAAGTCGATTTGTACAGTGCTAGAAAAATTTCAATTTTCAGGCAAAAAAAATGCAAAAACACGTTTTTTTGGCCCAAAAAGTCGATTTGTACAGTGCTAGAAAAATTTCAATTTTCAGGCAAAAAAAATGCAAAAACACGTTTTTTTGGCCCAAAAAGTCGATTTGTACTGTGCTAGAAAAATTTCAATTTTCAGGCAAAAAAAATGCTAAAACACGTTTTTTTTGCCCAAAAAGTCGATTTGTACTGTGCTAGAAAAATTTCAATTTTCAGGCAAAAAAAATGCAAAAACACGTTTTTTTGGCCCAAAAAGTCGATTTGTACTGTGCTAAAAAAAAATCAATTTTCAGGCAAAAAAAATGCTAAAACACGTTTTTTTGGCCCAAAAAGTCGATTTGTACAGTGCTAGAAAAATTTCAATTTTCAGGCAAAAAAAATGCAAAAACACGTTTTTTTGGCCCAAAAAGTCGATTTGTACAGTGCTAGAAAAATTTCAATTTTCAGGCAAAAAAAATGCTAAAACACGTTTTTTTGGCCCAAAAAGTCGATTTGTACTGTGCTAAAAAAAATTCAATTTTCAGGCAAAAAAAATGCTAAAACACGTTTTTTTGGCCCAAAAAGTCGATTTGTACTGTGCTAGAAAAATTTCAATTTTCAGGCAAAAAAAATGCTAAAACACGTTTTTTTGGCCCCAAAAGTCGATTTGTACTGTGCTAGAAAAATTTCAATTTTCAGGCAAAAAAAATGCAAAAACACGTTTTTTTGGCCCAAAAAGTCGATTTGTACAGTGCTAGAAAAATTTCAATTTTCAGGCAAAAAAAATGCAAAAACACGTTTTTTTGGCCCAAAAAGTCGATTTGTACTGTGCTAGAAAAATTTCAATTTTCAGGCAAAAAAAATGCTAAAACTCGTTTTTTTGGCCCAAAAAGTCGATTTGTACTGTGCTAAAAAAAAATCAATTTTCAGGCAAAAAAAATGCTAAAACACGTTTTTTTGGCCCAAAAAGTCGATTTGTACAGTGCTAGAAAAATTTCAATTTTCAGGCAAAAAAAATGCAAAAACACGTTTTTTTGGCCCAAAAAGTCGATTTGTACAGTGCTAGAAAAATTTCAATTTTCAGGCAAAAAAAATGCAAAAACACGTTTTTTTGGCCCAAAAAGTCGATTTGTACAGTGCTAGAAAAATTTCAATTTTCAGGCAAAAAAAAATGCTAAAACACGTTTTTTTGGCCCAAAAAGTCGATTTGTACTGTGCTAGAAAAATTTCAATTTTCAGGCAAAAAAAATGCTAAAACACGTTTTTTTGGCCCAAAAAGTCGATTTGTACTGTGCTAAAAAAATTTCAATTTTCAGGCAAAAAAAATGCAAAAACACGTTTTTTTGGCCCAAAAAGTCGATTTGTACAGTGCTAGAAAAATTTCAATTTTCAGGCAAAAAAAATGCAAAAACACGTTTTTTTGGCCCAAAACGTCGATTTGTACAGTGCTAGAAAAATTTCAATTTTCAGGGAAAAAAAATGCAAAAACACGTTTTTTTTGGCCCAAAAAGTCGATTTGTACTGTGCTAGAAAAATTTCAATTTTCAGGCAAAAAAAATGCAAAAACACGTTTTTTTGGCCCAAAAAGTCGATTTGTACAGTGCTAGAAAAATTTCAATTTTCAGGCAAAAAAAATGCTAAAACACGTTTTTTTGGCCCAAAAAGTCGATTTGTACTGTGCTAGAAAAATTTCAATTTTCAGGCAAAAAAAATGCAAAAACACGTTTTTTTGGCCCAAAAAGTCGATTTGTACTGTGCTAGAAAAATTTCAATTTTCAGGCAAAAAAAATGCAAAAACACGTTTTTTTGGCCCAAAAAGTCGATTTGTACTGTGCTAGAAAAATTTCAATTTTCAGGCAAAAAAAATGCTAAAACACGTTTTTTTGGCCCAAAAAGTCGATTTGTACTGTGCTAGAAAAATTTCAATTTTCAGGCAAAAAAAATGCAAAAACACGTTTTTTTGGCCCAAAAAGTCGATTTGTACTGTGCTAAAAAAATTTCAATTTTCAGGCAAAAAAAATGCAAAAACACGTTTTTTTGGCCCAAAAAGTCGATTTGTACAGTGCTAGAAAAATTTCAATTTTCAGGCAAAAAAATGCTAAAACACGTTTTTTTGGCCCAAAAAGTCGATTTGTACTGTGCTAGAAAAATTTCAATTTTCAGGCAAAAAAAATGCAAAAACACGTTTTTTTGGCACAAAAAGTCGATTTGTACTGTGCTAGAAAAATTTCAATTTTCAGGCAAAAAAAATGCAAAAACACGTTTTTTTGGCCCAAAAAGTCGATTTGTACAGTGCTAGAAAAATTTCAATTTTCAGGCAAAAAAAATGCTAAAACACGTTTTTTTGGCCCAAAAAGTCGATTTGTACTGTGCTAGAAAAATTTCAATTTTCAGGCAAAAAAAATGCTAAAACACGTTTTTTTGGCCCAAAAAGTCGATTTGTACTGTGCTAGAAAAAGTTCAATTTTCAGGCAAAAAAAATGCTAAAACACGTTTTTTTGGCCCAAAAAGTCGATTTGTACTGTGCTAGAAAAAGTTCAATTTTCAGGCAAAAAAAATGCTAAAACACGTTTTTTTGGCCCAAAAAGTCGATTTGTACTGTGCTAGAAAAATTTCAATTTTCAGGCAAAAAAAATGCTAAAACACGTTTTTTTGGCCCAAAAAGTCGATTTGTACAGTGCTAGAAAAATTTCAATTTTCAGGGGAAAAAAATGCAAAAACACGTTTTTTTGGCCCAAAAAGTCGATTTGTACTGTGCTAGAAAAATTTCAATTTTCAGGCAAAAAAAATGCAAAAACACGTTTTTTTGGCCCAAAAAGTCGATTTGTACAGTGCTAGAAAAATTTCAATTTTCAGGCAAAAAAAATGCTAAAACACGTTTTTTTGGCCCAAAAAGTCGATTTGTACTGTGCTAGAAAAATTTCAATTTTCAGGCAAAAAAAATGCAAAAACACGTTTTTTTGGCCCAAAAAGTCGATTTGTACTGTGCTAGAAAAATTTCAATTTTCAGGCAAAAAAAATGCAAAAACACGTTTTTTTGGCCCAAAAAGTCGATTTGTACTGTGCTAGAAAAATTTCAATTTTCAGGCAAAAAAAATGCTAAAACACGTTTTTTTGGCCCAAAAAGTCGATTTGTACTGTGCTAGAAAAATTTCAATTTACAGGCAAAAAAAATGCAAAAACACGTTTTTTTGGCCCAAAAAGTCGATTTGTACTGTGCTAAAAAATTTTCAATTTTCAGGCAAAAAAAATGCAAAAACACGTTTTTTTGGCCCAAAAAGTCGATTTGTACAGTGCTAGAAAAATTTCAATTTTCAGGCAAAAAAATGCTAAAACACGTTTTTTTGGCCCAAAAAGTCGATTTGTACTGTGCTAGAAAAATTTCAATTTTCAGGCAAAAAAAATGCAAAAACACGTTTTTTTGGCCCATAAAGTCGATTTGTACTGTGCTAGAAAAATTTCAATTTTCAGGCAAAAAAAATGCAAAAACACGTTTTTTTGGCCCAAAAAGTCGATTTGTACAGTGCTAGAAAAATTTCAATTTTCAGGCAAAAAAAATGCTAAAACACGTTTTTTTGGCCCAAAAAGTCGATTTGTACTGTGCTAGAAAAATTTCAATTTTCAGGCAAAAAAAATGCTAAAACACGTTTTTTTGGCCCAAAAAGTCGATTTGTACTGTGCTAGAAAAATTTCAATTTTCAGGCAAAAAAAATGCTAAAACACGTTTTTTTGGCCCAAAAAGTCGATTTGTACTGTGCTAGAAAAAGTTCAATTTTCAGGCAAAAAAAATGCTAAAACACGTTTTTTTGGCCCAAAAAGTCGATTTGTACTGTGCTAGAAAAATTTCAATTTTCAGGCAAAAAAAATGCAAAAACAAGTTTTTTTGGCCCAAAAAGTCGATTTGTACTGTGCTAGAAAAATTTCAATTTTCAGGCAAAAAAAATGCTAAAACACGTTTTTTTGGCCCAAAAAGTCGATTTGTACTGTGCTAGAAAAATTTCAATTTTCAGGCAAAAAAAATGCAAAAACACGTTTTTTTGGCCCAAAAAGTCGATTTGTACTGTGCTAAAAAAATTTCAATTTTCAGGCAAAAAAAATGCAAAAACACGTTTTTTTGGCCCAAAAAGTCGATTTGTACTGTGCTAGAAAAATTTCAATTTTCAGGCAAAAAAAATGCTAAAACACGTTTTTTTGGCCCAAAAAGTCGATTTGTACTGTGCTAGAAAAATTTCAATTTTGAGGCAAAAAAAATGCAAAAACACGTTTTTTTGGCCCAAAAAGTCGATTTGTACTGTGCTAAAAAAAATTCAATTTTCAGGCAAAAAAAATGCTAAAACACGTTTTTTTGGCCCAAAAAGTCGATTTGTACAGTGCTAGAAAAATTTCAATTTTCAGGCAAAAAAAATGCAAAAACACGTTTTTTTGGCCCAAAAAGTCGATTTGTACAGTGCTAGAAAAATTTCAATTTTCAGGCAAAAAAAATGCAAAAACACGTTTTTTTGGCCCAAAAAGTCGATTTGTACTGTGCTAGAAAAATTTCAATTTTCAGGCAAAAAAAATGCTAAAACACGTTTTTTTTGCCCAAAAAGTCGATTTGTACTGTGCTAGAAAAATTTCAATTTTCAGGCAAAAAAAATGCAAAAACACGTTTTTTTGGCCCAAAAAGTCGATTT
Organism: Petrolisthes manimaculis; assembly: GCA_034508575.1. Lineage (NCBI taxonomy): Eukaryota > Metazoa > Arthropoda > Malacostraca > Decapoda > Porcellanidae > Petrolisthes > Petrolisthes manimaculis. Next base: position 84,914 of record JAWZYT010003796.1, on the reverse strand, counting down.
GTACTGTGCTAAAAAAAAATCAATTTTCAGGCAAAAAAAATGCTAAAACACGTTTTTTTGGCCCAAAAAGTCGATTTGTACAGTGCTAGAAAAATTTCAATTTTCAGGCAAAAAAAATGCAAAAACACGTTTTTTTGGCCCAAAAAGTCGATTTGTACAGTGCTAGAAAAATTTCAATTTTCAGGCAAAAAAAATGCTAAAACACGTTTTTTTGGCCCAAAAAGTCGATTTGTACTGTGCTAAAAAAAATTCAATTTTCAGGCAAAAAAAATGCTAAAACACGTTTTTTTGGCCCAAAAAGTCGATTTGTACTGTGCTAGAAAAATTTCAATTTTCAGGCAAAAAAAATGCTAAAACACGTTTTTTTGGCCCCAAAAGTCGATTTGTACTGTGCTAGAAAAATTTCAATTTTCAGGCAAAAAAAATGCAAAAACACGTTTTTTTGGCCCAAAAAGTCGATTTGTACAGTGCTAGAAAAATTTCAATTTTCAGGCAAAAAAAATGCAAAAACACGTTTTTTTGGCCCAAAAAGTCGATTTGTACTGTGCTAAAAAAAAATCAATTTTCAGGCAAAAAAAATGCTAAAACACGTTTTTTTGGCCCAAAAAGTCGATTTGTACAGTGCTAGAAAAATTTCAATTTTCAGGCAAAAAAAATGCAAAAACACGTTTTTTTGGCCCAAAAAGTCGATTTGTACAGTGCTAGAAAAATTTCAATTTTCAGGCAAAAAAAATGCAAAAACACGTTTTTTTGGCCCAAAAAGTCGATTTGTACAGTGCTAGAAAAATTTCAATTTTCAGGCAAAAAAAATGCTAAAACACGTTTTTTTGGCCCAAAAAGTCGATTTGTACTGTGCTAGAAAAATTTCAATTTTCAGGCAAAAAAAATGCTAAAACACGTTTTTTTGGCCCAAAAAGTCGATTTGTACTGTGCTAAAAAAATTTCAATTTTCAGGCAAAAAAAATGCAAAAACACGTTTTTTTGGCCCAAAAAGTCGATTTGTACAGTGCTAGAAAAATTTCAATTTTCAGGCAAAAAAAATGCAAAAACACGTTTTTTTGGCCCAAAAAGTCGATTTGTACAGTGCTAGAAAAATTTCAATTTTCAGGGAAAAAAAATGCAAAAACACGTTTTTTTTGGCCCAAAAAGTCGATTTGTACTGTGCTAGAAAAATTTCAATTTTCAGGCAAAAAAAATGCAAAAACACGTTTTTTTGGCCCAAAAAGTCGATTTGTACAGTGCTAGAAAAATTTCAATTTTCAGGCAAAAAAAATGCTAAAACACGTTTTTTTGGCCCAAAAAGTCGATTTGTACTGTGCTAGAAAAATTTCAATTTTCAGGCAAAAAAAATGCAAAAACACGTTTTTTTGGCCCAAAAAGTCGATTTGTACTGTGCTAGAAAAATTTCAATTTTCAGGCAAAAAAAATGCAAAAACACGTTTTTTTGGCCCAAAAAGTCGATTTGTACTGTGCTAGAAAAATTTCAATTTTCAGGCAAAAAAAATGCTAAAACACGTTTTTTTGGCCCAAAAAGTCGATTTGTACTGTGCTAGAAAAATTTCAATTTTCAGGCAAAAAAAATGCAAAAACACGTTTTTTTGGCCCAAAAAGTCGATTTGTACTGTGCTAAAAAAATTTCAATTTTCAGGCAAAAAAAATGCAAAAACACGTTTTTTTGGCCCAAAAAGTCGATTTGTACAGTGCTAGAAAAATTTCAATTTTCAGGCAAAAAAATGCTAAAACACGTTTTTTTGGCCCAAAAAGTCGATTTGTACTGTGCTAGAAAAATTTCATTTTTCAGGCAAAAAAAATGCAAAAACACGTTTTTTTGGCACAAAAAGTCGATTTGTACTGTGCTAGAAAAATTTCAATTTTCAGGCAAAAAAAATGCAAAAACACGTTTTTTTGGCCCAAAAAGTCGATTTGTACAGTGCTAGAAAAATTTCAATTTTCAGGCAAAAAAAATGCTAAAACACGTTTTTTTGGCCCAAAAAGTCGATTTGTACTGTGCTAGAAAAATTTCAATTTTCAGGCAAAAAAAATGCTAAAACACGTTTTTTTGGCCCAAAAAGTCGATTTGTACTGTGCTAGAAAAAGTTCAATTTTCAGGCAAAAAAAATGCTAAAACACGTTTTTTTGGCCCAAAAAGTCGATTTGTACTGTGCTAGAAAAAGTTCAATTTTCAGGCAAAAAAAATGCTAAAACACGTTTTTTTGGCCCAAAAAGTCGATTTGTACTGTGCTAGAAAAATTTCAATTTTCAGGCAAAAAAAATGCTAAAACACGTTTTTTTGGCCCAAAAAGTCGATTTGTACTGTGCTAGAAAAATTTCAATTTTCAGGCAAAAAAAATGCTAAAACACGTTTTTTTGGCCCAAAAAGTCGATTTGTACTGTGCTAGAAAAATTTCAATTTTCAGGCAAAAAAAATGCTAAAACACGTTTTTTTGGCCCAAAAAGTCGATTTGTACAGTGCTAGAAAAATTTCAATTTTCAGGTAAAAAAAATGCTAAAACACGTTTTTTTGGCCCAAAAAGTCGATTTGTACTGTGCTAGAAAAATTTCAATTTTCAGGCAAAAAAAATGCTAAAACACGTTTTTTTGGCCCAAAAAGTCGATTTGTACTGTGCTAGAAAAATTTCAATTTTCAGGCAAAAAAAATGCTAAAACACGTTTTTTTGGCCCAAAAAGTCGATTTGTACTGTGCTAGAAAAATTTCAATTTTCAGGCAAAAAAAATGCTAAAACACGTTTTTTTGGCCCCAAAAGTCGATTTGTACTGTGCTAGAAAAATTTCAATTTTCAGGCAAAAAAAATGCTAAAACACGTTTTTTTGGCCCAAAAAGTCGATTTGTACTGTGCTAGAAAAATTTCAATTTTCAGGCAAAAAAAATGCTAAAACACGTTTTTTTGGCCCAAAAAGTCGATTTGTACTGTGCTAGAAAAAAATCAATTTTCAGGCAAAAAAAATGCTAAAACACGTTTTTTTGGCCCAAAAAGTCGATTTGTACTGTGCTAGAAAAATTTCAATTTTCAGGCAAAAAAAATGCTAAAACACGTTTTTTTGGCCCAAAAAGTCGATTTGTACTGTGCTAGAAAAATTTCAATTTTCAGGCAAAAAAAATGCAAAAACACGTTTTTTTGGCCCAAAAAGTCGATTTGTACAGTGCTAGAAAAAGTTCAATTTTCAGGCAAAAAAAATGCTAAAACACGTTTTTTTGGCCCAAAAAGTCGATTTGTACTGTGCTAGAAAAATTTCAATTTTCAGGCAAAAAAAATGCAAAAACACGTTTTTTTGGCCCAAAAAGTCGATTTGTACTGTGCTAGAAAAATTTCAATTTTCAGGCAAAAAAAATGCTAAAACACGTTTTTTTGGCCCCAAAAGTCGATTTGTACCGTGCTAGAAAAATTTCAATTTTCAGGCAAAAAAAATGCTAAAACACGTTTTTTTGGCCCAAAAAGTCGATTTGTACTGTGCTAGAAAAATTTCAATTTTCAGGCAAAAAAAATGCAAAAACACGTTTTTTTGGCCCAAAAAGTCGATTTGTACAGTGCTAGAAAAATTTCAATTTTCAGGCAAAAAAAATGCTAAAACACGTTTTTTTGGCCCAAAAAGTCGATTTGTACTGTGCTAGAAAAATTTCAATTTTCAGGCAAAAAAAATGCAAAAACACGTTTTTTTGGCCCAAAAAGTCGATTTGTACTGTGCTAGAAAAATTTCAATTTTCAGGCAAAAAAAAATGCAAAAACACATTTTTTTGGCCCCAAAAGTCGATTTGTACTGCGCTAGAAAAATTTCAATTTTCAGGCAAAAAAAATGCAAAAACACGTTTTTTTGGCCCAAAAAGTCGATTTGTACTGTGCTAGAAAAATTTCAATTTTCAGGCAAAAAAAATGCAAAAACACGTTTTTTTGGCCCAAAAAGTCGATTTGTACAGTGCTAGAAAAATTTCAATTTTCAGGCAAAAAAAATGCTAAAACACGTTTTTTTGGCCCAAAAAGTCGATTTGTACTGTGCTAGAAAAATTTCAATTTTCAGGCAAAAAAAATGCTAAAACACGTTTTTTTGGCCCAAAAAGTCGATTTGTACTGTGCTAGAAAAATTTCAATTTTCAGGCAAAAAAAATGCAAAAACACATTTTTTTGGCCCAAAAAGTCGATTTGTACAGTGCTAGAAAAATTTCAATTTTCAGGCAAAAAAAATGCAAAAACACGTTTTTTTGGCCCAAAAAGTCGATTTGTACAGTGCTAGAAAAATTTCAATTTTCAGGCAAAAAAATGCTAAAACACGTTTTTTTGGCCCAAAAAGTCGATTTGTACTGTGCTAGAAAAATTTCAATTTTCAGGCAAAAAAAATGCAAAAACACGTTTCTTTGGCCCAAAAAGTCGATTTGTACTGTGCTAGAAAAATTTCAATTTTCAGGCAAAAAAAATGCTAAAACACGTTTTTTTGGCCCAAAAAGTCGATTTGTACAGTGCTAGAAAAATTTCAATTTTCAGGCAAAAAAAAATGCAAAAACACGTTTTTTTGGCCCAAAAAGTCGATTTGTACTGTGCTAGAAAAATTTCAATTTTCAGGCAAAAAAAATGCTAAAACACGTTTTTTTGGCCCAAAAAGTCGATTTGTACTGTGCTAGAAAAATTTCAATTTTCAGGCAAAAAAAATGCTAAAACACGTTTTTTTGGCCCAAAAAGTCGATTTGTACTGTGCTAAAAAAAATTCAATTTTCAGGCAAAAAAAATGCTAAAACACGTTTTTTTGGCCCAAAAAGTCGATTTGTACTGTGCTAGAAAAATTTCAATTTTCAGGCAAAAAAAATGCAAAAACACGTTTTTTTGGCCCAAAAAGTCGATTTGTACAGTGCTAGAAAAATTTCAATTTTCAGGCAAAAAAAATGCTAAAACACGTTTTTTTGGCCCAAAAAGTCGATTTGTACTGTGCTAGAAAAATTTCAATTTTCAGGCAAAAAAAATGCAAAAACACGTTTTTTTGGCCCAAAAAGTCGATTTGTACTGTGCTAGAAAAATTTCAATTTTCAGGCAAAAAAAATGCTAAAACACGTTTTTTTGGCCCCAAAAGTCGATTTGTACCGTGCTAGAAAAATTTCAATTTTCAGGCAAAAAAAATGCTAAAACACGTTTTTTTGGCCCAAAAAGTCGATTTGTACTGTGCTAGAAAAATTTCAATTTTCAGGCAAAAAAAATGCTAAAACACGTTTTTTTGGCCCAAAAAGTCGATTTGTACTGTGCTAAAAAAAATTCAATTTTCAGGCAAAAAAAATGCTAAAACACGTTTTTTTGGCCCAAAAAGTCGATTTGTACTGTGCTAGAAAAATTTCAATTTTCAGGCAAAAAAAATGCAAAAACACGTTTTTTTGGCCCAAAAAGTCGATTTGTACAGTGCTAGAAAAATTTCAATTTTCAGGCAAAAAAAATGCTAAAACACGTTTTTTTGGCCCAAAAAGTCGATTTGTACTGTGCTAGAAAAATTTCAATTTTCAGGCAAAAAAAATGCAAAAACACGTTTTTTTGGCCCAAAAAGTCGATTTGTACTGTGCTAGAAAAATTTCAATTTTCAGGCAAAAAAAATGCTAAAACACGTTTTTTTGGCCCCAAAAGTCGATTTGTACCGTGCTAGAAAAATTTCAATTTTCAGGCAAAAAAAATGCTAAAACACGTTTTTTTGGCCCAAAAAGTCGATTTGTACTGTGCTAGAAAAATTTCAATTTTCAGGCAAAAAAAATGCAAAAACACGTTTTTTTGGCCCAAAAAGTCGATTTGTACTGTGCTAAAAAAATTTCAATTTTCAGGCAAAAAAAATGCAAAAACACGTTTTTTTGGCCCAAAAAGTCGATTTGTACAGTGCTAGAAAAATTTCAATTTTCAGGCAAAAAAATGCTAAAACACGTTTTTTTGGCCCAAAAAGTCGATTTGTACTGTGCTAGAAAAATTTCAATTTTCAGGCAAAAAAAATGCAAAAACACGTTTTTTTGGCACAAAAAGTCGATTTGTACTGTGCTAGAAAAATTTCAATTTTCAGGCAAAAAAAATGCAAAAACACGTTTTTTTGGCCCAAAAAGTCGATTTGTACAGTGCTAGAAAAATTTCAATTTTCAGGCAAAAAAAATGCTAAAACACGTTTTTTTGGCCCAAAAAGTCGATTTGTACTGTGCTAGAAAAATTTCAATTTTCAGGCAAAAAAAATGCTAAAACACGTTTTTTTGGCCCAAAAAGTCGATTTGTACTGTGCTAGAAAAAGTTCAATTTTCAGGCAAAAAAAATGCTAAAACACGTTTTTTTGGCCCAAAAAGTCGATTTGTACTGTGCTAGAAAAAGTTCAATTTTCAGGCAAAAAAAATGCTAAAACACGTTTTTTTGGCCCAAAAAGTCGATTTGTACTGTGCTAGAAAAATTTCAATTTTCAGGCAAAAAAAATGCTAAAACACGTTTTTTTGGCCCAAAAAGTCGATTTGTACTGTGCTAGAAAAATTTCAATTTTCAGGCAAAAAAAATGCTAAAACACGTTTTTTTGGCCCAAAAAGTCGATTTGTACTGTGCTAGAAAAATTTCAATTTTCAGGCAAAAAAAATGCTAAAACACGTTTTTTTGGCCCAAAAAGTCGATTTGTACAGTGCTAGAAAAATTTCAATTTTCAGGTAAAAAAAATGCTAAAACACGTTTTTTTGGCCCAAAAAGTCGATTTGTACTGTGCTAGAAAAATTTCAATTTTCAGGCAAAAAAAATGCTAAAACACGTTTTTTTGGCCCAAAAAGTCGATTTGTACTGTGCTAGAAAAATTTCAATTTTCAGGCAAAAAAAATGCTAAAACACGTTTTTTTGGCCCAAAAAGTCGATTTGTACTGTGCTAGAAAAATTTCAATTTTCAGGCAAAAAAAATGCTAAAACACGTTTTTTTGGCCCCAAAAGTCGATTTGTACTGTGCTAGAAAAATTTCAATTTTCATGCAAAAAAAATGCTAAAACACGTTTTTTTGGCCCAAAAAGTCGATTTGTACTGTGCTAGAAAAATTTCAATTTTCAGGCAAAAAAAATGCTAAAACACGTTTTTTTGGCCCAAAAAGTCGATTTGTACTGTGCTAGAAAAAATTCAATTTTCAGGCAAAAAAAATGCTAAAACACGTTTTTTTGGCCCAAAAAGTCGATTTGTACTGTGCTAGAAAAATTTCAATTTTCAGGCAAAAAAAATGCTAAAACACGTTTTTTTGGCCCAAAAAGTCGATTTGTACTGTGCTAGAAAAATTTCAATTTTCAGGCAAAAAAAATGCAAAAACACGTTTTTTTGGCCCAAAAAGTCGATTTGTACAGTGCTAGAAAAATTTCAATTTTCAGGCAAAAAAAATGCTAAAACACGTTTTTTTGGCCCAAAAAGTCGATTTGTACTGTGCTAGAAAAATTTCAATTTTCAGGCAAAAAAAATGCTAAAACACGTTTTTTTGGCCCAAAAAGTCGATTTGTACTGTGCTAGAAAAATTTCAATTTTCAGGCAAAAAAAATGCAAAAACACATTTTTTTGGCCCAAAAAGTCGATTTGTACAGTGCTAGAAAAATTTCAATTTTCAGGCAAAAAAAATGCAAAAACACGTTTTTTTGGCCCAAAAAGTCGATTTGTACAGTGCTAGAAAAATTTCAATTTTCAGGCAAAAAAATGCTAAAACACGTTTTTTTGGCCCAAAAAGTCGATTTGTACTGTGCTAGAAAAATTTCAATTTTCAGGCAAAAAAAATGCAAAAACACGTTTCTTTGGCCCAAAAAGTCGATTTGTACTGTGCTAGAAAAATTTCAATTTTCAGGCAAAAAAAATGCTAAAACACGTTTTTTTGGCCCAAAAAGTCGATTTGTACAGTGCTAGAAAAATTTCAATTTTCAGGCAAAAAAAAATGCAAAAACACGTTTTTTTGGCCCAAAAAGTCGATTTGTACTGTGCTAGAAAAATTTCAATTTTCAGGCAAAAAAAATGCAAAAACACGTTTTTTTGGCCCAAAAAGTCGATTTGTACTGTGCTAGAAAAATTTCAATTTTCAGGCAAAAAAAATGCTAAAACACGTTTTTTTGGCCCAAAAAGTCGATTTGTACTGTGCTAAAAAAAATTCAATTTTCAGGCAAAAAAAATGCTAAAACACGTTTTTTTGGCCCAAAAAGTCGATTTGTACTGTGCTAGAAAAATTTCAATTTTCAGGCAAAAAAAATGCAAAAACACGTTTTTTTGGCCCAAAAAGTCGATTTGTACAGTGCTAGAAAAATTTCAATTTTCAGGCAAAAAAAATGCTAAAACACGTTTTTTTGGCCCAAAAAGTCGATTTGTACTGTGCTAGAAAAATTTCAATTTTCAGGCAAAAAAAATGCAAAAACACGTTTTTTTGGCCCAAAAAGTCGATTTGTACTGTGCTAGAAAAATTTCAATTTTCAGGCAAAAAAAATGCTAAAACACGTTTTTTTGGCCCCAAAAGTCGATTTGTACCGTGCTAGAAAAATTTCAATTTTCAGGCAAAAAAAATGCAAAAACACGTTTTTTTGGCCCAAAAAGTCGATTTGTACTGTGCTAGAAAAATTTCAATTTTCAGGCAAAAAAAATGCAAAAACACGTTTTTTTGGCCCAAAAAGTCGATTTGTACTGTGCTAGAAAAATTTCAATTTTCAGGCAAAAAAAATGCTAAAACACGTTTTTTTGGCCCAAAAAGTCGATTTGTACTGTGCTAGAAAAAATTCAATTTTCAGGCCAAAAAAAGGCTAAAACACGTTTTTTTGGCCCAAAAAGTCGATTTGTACTGTGCTAGAAAAATTTCAATTTTCAGGCAAAAAAAATGCTAAAACACGTTTTTTTGGCCCCAAAAGTCGATTTGTACTGTGCTAGAAAAATTTCAATTATCAGGCAAAAAAAATGCAAAAACACGTTTTTTTGGCCCAAAAAGTCGATTTGTACAGTGCTAGAAAAATTTCAATTTTCAGGCAAAAAAAATGCTAAAACACGTTTTTTTGGCCCAAAAAGTCGATTTGTACTGTGCTAGAAAAATTTCAATTTTCAGGCAAAAAAAATGCAAAAACACGTTTTTTTGGCCCAAAAAGTCGATTTGTACTGTGCTAGAAAAATTTCAATTTTCAGGCAAAAAAAAATGCAAAAACACATTTTTTTGGCCCCAAAAGTCGATTTGTACTGCGCTAGAAAAATTTCAATTTTCAGGCAAAAAAAATGCAAAAACACGTTTTTTTGGCCCAAAAAGTCGATTTGTACTGTGCTAGAAAAATTTCAATTTTCAGGCAAAAAAAATGCAAAAACACGTTTTTTTGGCCCAAAAAGTCGATTTGTACAGTGCTAGAAAAATTTCAATTTTCAGGCAAAAAAAATGCTAAAACACGTTTTTTTGGCCCAAAAAGTCGATTTGTACTGTGCTAGAAAAATTTCAATTTTCAGGCAAAAAAAATGCTAAAACACGTTTTTTTGGCCCAAAAAGTCGATTTGTACTGTGCTAGAAAAATTTCAATTTTCAGGCAAAAAAAATGCAAAAACACATTTTTTTGGCCCAAAAAGTCGATTTGTACAGTGCTAGAAAAATTTCAATTTTCAGGCAAAAAAAATGCAAAAACACGTTTTTTTGGCCCAAAAAGTCGATTTGTACAGTGCTAGAAAAATTTCAATTTTCAGGCAAAAAAATTCTAAAACACGTTTTTTTGGCCCAAAAAGTCGATTTGTACTGTGCTAGAAAAATTTCAATTTTCAGGCAAAAAAAATGCAAAAACACGTTTCTTTGGCCCAAAAAGTCGATTTGTACTGTGCTAGAAAAATTTCAATTTTCAGGCAAAAAAAATGCTAAAACACGTTTTTTTTGGCCCAAAAAGTCGATTTGTACAGTGCTAGAAAAATTTCAATTTTCAGGCAAAAAAAAATGCAAAAACACGTTTTTTTGGCCCAAAAAGTCGATTTGTACTGTGCTAGAAAAATTTCAATTTTCAGGCAAAAAAAATGCTAAAACACGTTTTTTTGGCCCAAAAAGTCGATTTGTACTGTGCTAGAAAAATTTCAATTTTCAGGCAAAAAAAATGCTAAAACACGTTTTTTTGGCCCAAAAAGTCGATTTGTACTGTGCTAAAAAAAATTCAATTTTCAGGCAAAAAAAATGCTAAAACACGTTTTTTTGGCCCAAAAAGTCGATTTGTACTGTGCTAGAAAAATTTCAATTTTCAGGCAAAAAAAATGCAAAAACACGTTTTTTTGGCCCAAAAAGTCGATTTGTACAGTGCTAGAAAAATTTCAATTTTCAGGCAAAAAAAATGCTAAAACACGTTTTTTTGGCCCAAAAAGTCGATTTGTACTGTGCTAGAAAAATTTCAATTTTCAGGCAAAAAAAATGCAAAAACACGTTTTTTTGGCCCAAAAAGTCGATTTGTACTGTGCTAGAAAAATTTCAATTTTCAGGCAAAAAAAATGCTAAAACACGTTTTTTTGGCCCCAAAAGTCGATTTGTACCGTGCTAGAAAAATTTCAATTTTCAGGCAAAAAAAATGCAAAAACACGTTTTTTTGGCCCAAAAAGTCGATTTGTACTGTGCTAGAAAAATTTCAATTTTCAGGCAAAAAAAATGCAAAAACACGTTTTTTTGGCCCAAAAAGTCGATTTGTACTGTGCTAGAAAAATTTCAATTTTCAGGCAAAAAAAAATGCTAAAACACGTTTTTTTGGCCCAAAAAGTCGATTTGTACTGTGCTAGAAAAAATTCAATTTTCAGGCAAAAAAAATGCTAAAACACGTTTTTTTGGCCCAAAAAGTCGATTTGTACTGTGCTAGAAAAATTTCAATTTTCAGGCAAAAAAAATGCTAAAACACGTTTTTTTGGCCCCAAAAGTCGATTTGTACTGTGCTAGAAAAATTTCAATTATCAGGCAAAAAAAATGCAAAAACACGTTTTTTTGGCCCAAAAAGTCGATTTGTACTGTGCTAGAAAAATTTCAATTTTCAGGCAAAAAAAATGCAAAAACACGTTTTTTTGGCCCAAAAAGTCGATTTGTACAGTGCTAGAAAAATTTCAATTTTCAGGCAAAAAAAATGCTAAAACACGTTTTTTTGGCCCAAAAAGTCGATTTGTACTGTGCTAGAAAAATTTCAATTTTCAGGCAAAAAAAATGCAAAAACACGTTTTTTTGGCCCAAAAAGTCGATTTGTACTGTGCTAGAAAAATTTCAATTTTCAGGCAAAAAAAATGCAAAAACACGTTTTTTTGGCCCCAAAAGTCGATTTGTACTGCGCTAGAAAAATTTCAATTTTCAGGCAAAAAAAATGCAAAAACACGTTTTTTTGGCCCAAAAAGTCGATTTGTACTGTGCTAGAAAAATTTCAATTTTCAGGCAAAAAAAATGCAAAAACACGTTTTTTTGGCCCAAAAAGTCGATTTGTACAGTGCTAGAAAAATTTCAATTTTCAGGCAAAAAAAATGCTAAAACACGTTTTTTTGGCCCAAAAAGTCGATTTGTACTGTGCTAGAAAAATTTCAATTTTCAGGCAAAAAAAATGCAAAAACACGTTTTTTTGGCCCCAAAAGTCGATTTGTACTGTGCTAGAAAAATTTCAATTTTCAGGCAAAAAAAATGCTAAAACACGTTTTTTTGGCCCAAAAAGTCGATTTGTACTGTGCTAGAAAAATTTCAATTTTCAGGCAAAAAAAATGCAAAAACACGTTTTTTTGGCCCAAAAAGTCGATTTGTACTGTGCTAGAAAAATTTCAATTTTCAGGCAAAAAAAATGCAAAAACACGTTTTTTTGGCCCAAAAAGTCGATTTGTACTGTGCTAGAAAAATTTCAATTTTCAGGCAAAAAAAATGCTAAAACACGTTTTTTTGGCCCAAAAAGTCGATTTGTACTGTGCTAGAAAAATTTCAATTTTCAGGCAAAAAAAATGCAAAAACACGTTTTTTTGGCCCAAAAAGTCGATTTGTACTGTGCTAAAAAAATTTCAATTTTCAGGCAAAAAAAATGCAAAAACACGTTTTTTTGGCCCAAAAAGTCGATTTGTACAGTGCTAGAAAAATTTCAATTTTCAGGCAAAAAAATGCTAAAACACGTTTTTTTGGCTCAAAAAGTCGATTTGTACTGTGCTAGAAAAATTTCAATTTTCAGGCAAAAAAAATGCAAAAACACGTTTTTTTGGCCCAAAAAGTCGATTTGTACTGTGCTAGAAAAATTTCAATTTTCAGGCAAAAAAAATGCAAAAACACGTTTTTTTGGCCCAAAAAGTCGATTTGTACAGTGCTAGAAAAATTTCAATTTTCAGGCAAAAAAAATGCTAAAACACGTTTTTTTGGCCCAAAAAGTCGATTTGTACTGTGCTAGAAAAATTTCAATTTTCAGGCAAAAAAAATGCTAAAACACGTTTTTTTGGCCCAAAAAGTCGATTTGTACTGTGCTAGAAAAATTTCAATTTTCAGGCAAAAAAAATGCAAAAACACGTTTTTTTGGCCCAAAAAGTCGATTTGTACTGTGCTAGAAAAATTTCAATTTTCAGGCAAAAAAAATGCAAAAACACGTTTTTTTGGCCCAAAAAGTCGATTTGTACTGTGCTAGAAAAATTTCAATTTTCAGGCAAAAAAAATGCAAAAACACGTTTTTTTGGCCCAAAAAGTCGATTTGTACTGTGCTAAAAAAAATCAATTTTCAGGCAAAAAAAATGCTAAAACACGTTTTTTTGGCCCAAAAAGTCGATTTGTACAGTGCTAGAAAAATTTCAATTTTCAGGCAAAAATAATGCTAAAACACGTTTTTTTGGCCCAAAAAGTCGATTTGTACAGTGCTAGAAAAATTTCAATTTTCAGGCAAAAAAAATGCAAAAACACGTTTTTTTGGCCCAAAAAGTCGATTTGTACTGTGCTAGAAAAATTTCAATTTTCAGGCAAAAAAAATGCTAAAACACGTTTTTTTGGCCCAAAAAGTCGATTTGTACTGTGCTAGAAAAATTTCAATTTTCAGGTAAAAAAAATGCTAAAACACGTTTTTTTGGCCCAAAAAGTCGATTTGTACTGTGCTAGAAAAATTTCAATTTTCAGGCAAAAAAAATGCTAAAACACGTTTTTTTGGCCCAAAAAGTCGATTTCTACTGTGCTAGAAAAATTTCAATTTTCAGGCAAAAAAAATGCAAAAACACGTTTTTTTGGCCCAAAAAGTCGATTTGTACTGTGCTAGAAAAATTTCAATTTTCAGGCAAAAAAAATGCTAAAACACGTTTTTTTGGCCCAAAAAGTCGATTTGTACTGTGCTAGAAAAATTTCAATTTTCAGGCAAAAAAAATGCAAAAACACGTTTTTTTGGCCCAAAAAGTCGATTTGTACTGTGCTAGAAAAATTTCAATTTTCAGGCAAAAAAAATGCAAAAACACGTTTTTTTGGCCCAAAAAGTCGATTTGTACTGTGCTAAAAAAAATTCAATTTTCAGGCAAAAAAAATGCTAAAACACGTTTTTTTGGCCCAAAAAGTCGATTTGTACAGTGCTAGAAAAATTTCAATTTTCAGGCAAAAAAAATGCTAAAACACGTTTTTTTGGCCCAAAAAGTCGATTTGTACAGTGCTAGAAAAATTTCAATTTTCAGGCAAAAAAAATGCAAAAACACGTTTTTTTGGCCCAAAAAGTCGATTTGTACTGTGCTAGAAAAATTTCAATTTTCAGGCAAAAAAAATGCTAAAACACGTTTTTTTGGCCCAAAAAGTCGATTTGTACTGTGCTAGAAAAATTTCAATTTTCAGGTAAAAAAAATGCTAAAACACGTTTTTTTGGCCCAAAAAGTCGATTTGTACTGTGCTAGAAAAATTTCAATTTTCAGGCAAAAAAAATGCTAAAACACGTTTTTTTGGCCCAAAAAGTCGATTTGTACTGTGCTAGAAAAATTTCAATTTTCAGGCAAAAAAAATGCAAAAACACGTTTTTTTGGCCCAAAAAGTCGATTTGTACTGTGCTAGAAAAATTTCAATTTTCAGGCAAAACAAATGCTAAAACACGTTTTTTTGGCCCCAAAAGTCGATTTGTACTGTGCTAGAAAAATTTCAATTTTCAGGCAAAAAAAATGCTAAAACACGTTTTTTTGGCCCAAAAAGTCGATTTGTACTGTGCTAGAAAAATTTCAATTTTCAGGTAAAAAAAAATGCTAAAACACGTTTTTTTGGCCCAAAAAGTCGATTTGTACTGTGCTAGAAAAATTTCAATTTTCAGGCAAAAAAAATGCTAAAACACGTTTTTTTGGCCCAAAAAGTCGATTTGTACTGTGCTAGAAAAATTTCAATTTTCAGGCAAAAAAAATGCTAAAACACGTTTTTTTGGCCCAAAAAGTCGATTTGTACTGTGCTAGAAAAATTTCAATTTTCAGGCAAAAAAAATGCAAAAACACGTTTTTTTGGCCCAAAAAGTCGATTTGTACAGTGCTAGAAAAAATTCAATTTTCAGGCAAAAAAAATGCAAAAACACGTTTTTTTGGCCCAAAAAGTCGATTTGTACAGTGCTAGAAAAATTTCAATTTTCAGGCAAAAAAAATGCTAAAACACGTTTTTTTGGCCCAAAGAGTCGATTTGTACTGTGCTAGAAAAATTTCAATTTTCAGGCAAAAAAAATGCAAAAACACGTTTTTTTGGCCCAAAAAGTCGATTTGTACTGTGCTAGAAAAATTTCAATTTTCAGGCAAAAAAAATGCTAAAACACGTTTTTTTGGCCCAAAAAGTCGATTTGTACTGTGCTAGAAAAATTTCAATTTTAAGGCAAAAAAAATGCTAAAACACGTTTTTTTGGCCCAAATAGTCGATTTGTACTGTGCTAGAAAAATTTCAATTTTCAGGCAAAAAAAATGCTAAAACACGTTTTTTTGGCCCAAAAAGTCGATTTGTACTGTGCTAGAAAAATTTCAATTTTCAGGCAAAAAAAATGCTAAAACACGTTTTTTTGGCCCAAAAAGTCGATTTGTACTGTGCTAGAAAAATTTCAATTTTCAGGCAAAAAAAATGCTAAATGTTATGATCATGACTCCTGTGGTACCATTAAGGGCTCGAAACCAATAAGAAAACTTATGTGAAGTCCTGATCAAACAAAATGTACCAGCTCTCCTTCAGCTGTACACGCAGAGCCCAATTATAGTAAAATGGTGTTTATATTTAGCAGTGGTAGGATTAAAAACAATGATCACTTTAAACATGTTCACTTATAATACAAGGAGAAAATAAAGATTATTTACAAAGTACCTTAAGACTAACATGCATACAAAAACAATGAAACAATTAATAGTAAGCCATCCCAAACAATAACTACACAATCAACCCAATAATCCCCGTGAATATTAGACCTAATCAGACCCTTAACACTAACACAGCTCTCTCTCTTAATACCTGACTTTACTCTGACCATCAATAAACACAAAAACCAAAGACAACAACACATAGGGTATAAATGCAAAAAGAGATGCTCTAACAAACTCTTACCACTATGTGTTGTCAGCACCTTAACTGTAGTTACCACACCACCTGGCGCACCACAGAACGTGAAGTCCCAAAAGAGGGAAGATGTACAGTACAGTAAACTAAACGGTCAGAGGGAATCCACAAGGCGTCTGCCTCAAGAGAGAGCTGTGTAGGGACTGCCTCTCCATGGCCTACATTGCCACAAGGAAACTTTACAATTTGAACATTCGACACAAGTATCAAACCCTTAAACCCAACAATAAACACCTCAAAATTCCGAATATTAATTCCTAACACAGAAACACTAATTAACATATTAATATTCCTAACAATACTCCCCCCAAAAGGAAGTTTTCTGATGCTGCCTTAATCGCTGTGGAATGCACGTGATAAACAATCTGCTAAGACATTGTCTCGTCCTTTAATATGTTGAATTACAAAATTGTAAGGCTGCAGCAGAAAACTCCACCTCATTAATCTCTGATTTTTGTTCTTAAAACTCTCAATAAACACTAAAGGGTTATGGTCAGTAAACACATGGATGGGATATTGTGAGGCACTCAAGTAAACTTCAAAATGTTGTAAGGCCATTACCAATGCCAATGCTTCCTTTTCAATGGTGGCATAATTTAGTTGGTATCTTTTCAACTTTGCACTGTAATAACATACTGGATGTAACACATTTTTAGCATCTTCCTGTAATAATACCGCACCTATTCCTATATCACTGGCATCAATGTGTAGAACGAAGGGAGAGTAGTAGTCTGGAGATCGTAGGACGGGTGCATTAACCATGAGCCCCTTCAGCCTCTTGAACGCCTCCTCACAGTCCCAAGTCCACTCGAACTTACGGTTCTTTCGTAGCAGGTCGGTGAGTGGGGCAGCCACGATGGAGAGATTAGGACAGAATCGGCGATAGTACCCGATCATGCCCAAAAATCTCATTACCTGCTTTTTTGTTTGGGGAGGTGGAAACTCTTCAATGGCTGCAACCTTAGCGGAGACGGGAGCAAGCCGTCCTTGCCCCACCGTATGGCCTAAGTAGATCACCTGGGCTCGACCAAACTCGCTCTTGGCCAAGTTCACTGTAAGTCCCGCCTCCTGCAACCGTCTGAAGAGCTGACCTAGTTGTCGAAGATGGTCCTCCCACTTCCCACTGTACACGATAATGTCGTCGATGTATGCCTCCACCCCCTTCAGGTCCACTGTCAGATGGTGAATCAAGCGCTGGAAAGTCGCTGGAGCATTTTTCATTCCAAATGGCATGACTAAATACTGAAAGAAACCATCAGGTGTAACAAATGCTGATATTATTTTGGCCCTATCCGTTAATCCAATCTGATAATAGCCTTTTAAAAGATCCACTTTGGTAACATACGTGGCTTTTCCCAGCTGATCAATAATATCATCCATCCTCGGTAGGGGATAAGAGTCGGTTTTTGTGAGTCTATTTACTTTTCTATAATCAGTGCAAAGTCTAAAAGATTTGTCTGGCTTTGGCACCAGTATACAAGGTGAAGCCCATTCACTTTTGCTAGACTCGATTATGTTGTGTTCCAACAAGAAGTTAACTTCCTGTCTCAAAATTTCACCTTTCAAGGGGTTAACACGATATGGAGATTGTTTAACAGGTGAAGAATCCCCAACATCCACATCATGTTGGACTAAATGAGTTTTTCCTGGCACATCATTAAACAAAACCTGGAACTCCGTAAACAGAGTATAAAGAGACTCTCTCTTCTCCTCATCTAGGTGTTGGAATTTCTCATCCAAGTTACAAAGAATATCGCTATTACACAACCGTACATCATTTAATATATTACTGTTATACAACTGCACATCTTCTATCATATCTGGTTCAGTCTCTTTGGCAGCACTTAGGTCACGGGTTACCGCTGACACTGGTCGTGATTCTCTATTATAGTACTTTTTTATCATGTTTATGTGACACACTTGTTCCTCCTTACGACGATCGGGAGTTCTGACTGAATAATTGACATCATTAAACTTTCTAGTGATGACATAAGGCCCGTGATACTTTGCACAAAGAGGCTGACCAGTTACAGGTAATAAAACTAATACTTTCTCACCAACCTCGAAAGTCCGACGCTTTGTCTTGCTGTCGAATCTTTCTTTCATTTTCCTTTGTGAAACAGCAAGATTCTCTCTAGCTATGTCCCATGCCTGCAAAAGTTTAGCTCTGAAAGTAGACGCATATGTCAAAACAGGCGGTTTAACATTATCCTGTAGGAACTTCTCCTTTAATACTTGCAAGGGTCCTCTTACCGAATGACCAAAAACAAGCTCATAGGGACTGAAACAGAGAGAATCCTGAACTGCATCTCGCACGGCAAATAACAAATATGGCACACCCTCATCCCAATCCTTGCTAGTTACATGACAATATTTTTTGATCATAGACTTGAAAGTTTGATGAAATCTCTCAAGAGAGCCTTGACTTTCTGGGTGATATGCACTGGAGGTTACCTGAGTAATACCAAGCTCATACATAGCTTCCTGGAAATATCTCGACACAAAATTGCTTCCCTGATCACTCTGCACCACTTTGGGTAGCCCAAAAGTTGTGAAAAATTTAATCAAAGATTTTATTACTGTTTTCGAGGTTATATTCCTTAGAGGTATAGCTTCAGGAAATCTAGTGTTAGTACACATAATAGTTAGGAGGTATTGATTACCAGATTTTGCCTTGGGTAATGGCCCAACACAATCAACCAAAACTCTAGAAAATGGTTCATCTACAGCTGGGATAGGGATTAGGGGAGCTTTAACAATTCTATCGTTTGGTTTGCCCACAACCTGGCAAACATGACATGATTTACAATATTCTTTAACATCCTTTCGGACTCCTGGCCAGTAAAAACATTTTAGAACTTTCTGAAAGGTCTTTTTAATTCCTAAATGACCTGCCAGTGGAGTGTCATGAGCAAGGCTCATAACTTCCAGCCTATAACTAGGAGGTAAAACAATCTGGTGAACAGTTTCCCATATATGATCGGCAGGGGTGGTAGGAGGTCTCCATTTTCTCATCAGAACACCAAACTTAAAGTAGTAGCATTCAGGTACAGTCACAGATTCCTCCTCAGTTACAGCTCTATTCATAAGTTCCTTTAACTCTTTAGTATTACTTTGTTCTTCAATTAACACATTTCTCTCAATTGGAACATTCTCAATTGTATGTAATCTACTCTCATGATTTGCGTCCTCACCAAACAGATTCCCAAGTCCAAGATTATCCTCAATACCCTCACAAGAATTATTTACTCTACCATCACTATAAGACATGGCTCGTGTCTTAGCTCGAGTCACCGCACAAGAAGGAAAAATACCAGGGATTTCACTTTCTAAAGCCTGTGTGTCACATTCATCAAGGGGCTTTTCTACCACTACCGGGTCGGCTGTAACCTTATCACCTGCTAGGTCATTACCTAAGAGAAGGGATACGCCTTCCACAGGCAAAGTAGACTTAACACCAACAATAACTGGTCCAGACACAATACCTGAATTTAAGCGAATACGGTGGAGAGGAACGTGAACCATCCCACCGACTCCTTGCAACAGAACTCCTGAACCCGTTGATGTATGGGATGATAAAGGCAGTACTCCCTCGAGGAGTAATGTTTGAGCAGCCCCAGTGTCCCTTAGTATTTGTACTGGTACTGGAGGCCTGATATCATCTACTGTCACAAAACCTTCCGAAATGAATGGTGCAAACTCGGCATCAACGTCCATGTGCTTATTCCTATGGGAAAAGGTGGGATTAGTTAAAACAGATTGGGGATCAGTAGCGGTTACCTTTTGAATCAAAGCATTTGCCTTGGACATTTTACTTAACAGCTTCGGACAAGAAGATTTGGTATGCCCAGGCTTCTTACAGTAATAACACACAAACTGACTACTCCCTATTTTATCCTTTTTTGTAGGTACTACTTTTGCAGTATCACTCTTGGGAATTTGTTTAGTTTGACAATCTACTGCCTGCACATTCTTTACTCTGTTGAAAGTCTTGTGGGTCAATGAGTAAGTGTCAGCAAGTGAAGCAATTCCATTTAAAGAAGGGACCTCTTTTTCGTCCAAAAACACCCTTAAGGTAGGATCTATACATCTCTTAAACTCTTCAACTAATACTAGTTCCCTTAGCTTTTCAAAATCACCAGATATTTTCACTGCCCTACACCAGTTATCAAAATAACGTTCCTTAAGGTTAGCAAATTCACCATAAGTCATGCAGTCATCTTTTCTTGCATTTCTAAATTTCTGTCTGTAAAACTCTGGAACTTTATCATAGGCTTTCAAAATAGTGGATTTCAGAACCGTATAATCACCACTGTCTTCCACTGATAAAGTTGAACTAACCTCCTGAGCTCTACCAGTAAACACACTTCGAACTAATAATGCCCAATAGTCTTCATCTATGTGTAAGGATCCAGCAAGTTTCTCGAACTCTCGAAAAAATATATCAACCTCTTCTTCATTAAACACAGGAAGAAGTTTCACATATTTCATCACATCTACCTGTTCATTTGGACCGCTTCTACCTGACCGGGACAATCCAGCTTCAATTCTTTTCATTTCTAGTTCACACTCAAGTTCCATTTTCTTCATTCTTTCGTTATATTCTAACTCCATTTGCTTTAACTTTAACTCCTTTTGAATCTCAAGTTCGGCCTTACTTTTATGACCTGCAATTAAAGTCAGTGCAATTTCAGGAACAATATTCTCCTCAACCAAGTACTCAATGACATTTGCCTTAATATGGTCTTTCTTCATACTCGCATCCACCTCACATTGATAATGTTTCCCTAAAGCTAACCAGTCACTCTTCCTGACTGAGCTCTTCAGTAAGTCAATGTCAGGAGCAGCAATAAACACTTGTAAAAATGACATGATTACAGTATACTAAAATACCAATGCTAAATATAAAAAACAGACGAACAAACCACTAAAGACACCACTATCCAGTTAAACAGTCTATACAATATTGGTCCTGTCACGGTCGCCAATTTGTTATGATCATGACTCCTGTGGTACCATTAAGGGCTCGAAACCAATAAGAAAACTTATGTGAAGTCCTGATCAAACAAAATGTACCAGCTCTCCTTCAGCTGTACACGCAGAGCCCAATTATAGTAAAATGGTGTTTATATTTAGCAGTGGTAGGATTAAAAACAATGATCACTTTAAACATGTTCACTTATAATACAAGGAGAAAATAAAGATTATTTACAAAGTACCTTAAGACTAACATGCATACAAAAACAATGAAACAATTAATAGTAAGCCATCCCAAACAATAACTACACAATCAACCCAATAATCCCCGTGAATATTAGACCTAATCAGACCCTTAACACTAACACAGCTCTCTCTCTTAATACCTGACTTTACTCTGACCATCAATAAACACAAAAACCAAAGACAACAACACATAGGGTATAAATGCAAAAAGAGATGCTCTAACAAACTCTTACCACTATGTGTTGTCAGCACCTTAACTGTAGTTACCACACCACCTGGCGCACCACAGAACGTGAAGTCCCAAAAGAGGGAAGATGTACAGTACAGTAAACTAAACGGTCAGAGGGAATCCACAAGGCGTCTGCCTCAAGAGAGAGCTGTGTAGGGACTGCCTCTCCATGGCCTACATTGCCACAAGGAAACTTTACAATTTGAACATTCGACACAAGTATCAAACCCTTAAACCCAACAATAAACACCTCAAAATTCCGAATATTAATTCCTAACACAGAAACACTAATTAACATATTAATATTCCTAACATAAAACACGTTTTTTTGGCCCAAAAAGTCGATTTGTACAGTGCTAGAAAAATTTCAATTTTCAGGCAAAAAAAATGCAAAAACACGTTTTTTTGGCCCAAAAAGTCGATTTGTACAGTGCTAGAAAAATTTCAATTTTCAGGCAAAAAAAATGCAAAAACACGTTTTTTTGGCCCAAAAAGTCGATTTGTACTGTGCTAGAAAAATTTCAATATTCAGGCAAAAAAAATGCTAAAACACGTTTTTTTGGCCCAAAAAGTCGATTTGTACTGTGCTAGAAAAATTTCAATTTTCAGGCAAAAAAAATGCAAAAACACGTTTTTTTGGCCCAAAAAGTCGATTTGTACTGTGCTAAAAAAAAATCAATTTTCAGGCAAAAAAAATGCTAAAACACGTTTTTTTGGCCCAAAAAGCCGATTTGTACAGTACTAGAAAAATTTCAATTTTCAGGCAAAAAAAATTCAAAAACACGTTTTTTTGGCCCAAAAAGTCGATTTGTACTGTGCTAGAAAAATTTCAATTTTCAGGCAAAAAAAATGCAAAAACACGTTTTTTTGGCCCAAAAAGTCGATTTGTAATGTGCTAGAAAAATTTCAATTTTCAGGAAAAAAATATGCAAAAACACGTTTTTTTGGCCCAAAAAGTCGATTTGTACTGTGCTAGAAAAATTTCAATTTTCAGGCAAAAAAAATGCAAAAACACGTTTTTTTGGCCCAAAAAGTCGATTTGTACAGTGCTAGAAAAATTTCAATTTTCAGGCAAAAAAAATGCAAAAACACGTTTTTTTGGCCCAAAAAGTCGATTTGTACTGTGCTAGAAAAATTTCAATTTCCAGGCAAAAAAAATGCAAAAACACGTTTTTTTGGCCCAAAAAGTCGATTTGTACAGTGCTAGAAAAATTTCAATTTTCAGGCAAAAAAAATGCAAAAACACGTTTTTTTGGCCCAAAAAGTCGATTTGTACTGTGCTAGAAAAATTTCAATTTTCAGGCAAAAAAAATGCAAAAACACGTTTTTTTGGCCCAAAAAGTCGATTTGTACTGTGCTAAAAAAAATTCAATTTTCAGGCAAAAAAAATGCAAAAACACGTTTTTTTGGCCCAAAAAGTCGATTTGTACAGTGCTAGAAAAATTTCAATTTTCAGGCAAAAAAAATGCAAAAACACGTTTTTTTGACCCAAAAAGTCGATTTGTATAGTGCTAGAAAAATTTCAATTTTCAGGCAAAAAAAATGCAAAAACACGTTTTTTTGGCCCAAAAAGTCGATTTGTACTGTGCTAAAAAAAATTCAATTTTCAGGCAAAAGAAATGCTAAAACACGTTTTTTTGGCCCAAAAAGTCGATTTGTACTGTGCTAGAAAAATTTAAATTTTCAGGCAAAAAAAATGCTAAAACACGTTTTTTTGGCCCAAAAAGTCGATTTGTACTGTGCTAGAAAAATTTCAATTTTCAGGCAAAAAAAATGCTAAAACACGTTTTTTTGGCCCAAAAAGTCGATTTGTACTGTGCTAGAAAAATTTCAATTTTCAGGCAAAAAAAATGCAAAAACACGTTTTTTTGGCCCAAAAAGTCGATTTGTACTGTGCTAGAAAAATTTCAATTTTCAGGCAAAAAAAATGCAAAAACACGTTTTTTTGGCCCAAAAAGTCGATTTGTACTGTGCTAGAAAAATTTCAATTTTCAGGCAAAAAAAATGCTAAAACACGTTTTTTTGGCCCAAAAAGTCGATTTGTACTGTGCTAGAAAAATTTCAATTTTCAGGCAAAAAAAATGCAAAAACACGTTGTTTTGGCCCAAAAAGTCGATTTGTACTGTGCTAAAAAAAATTCAATTTTCAGACAAAAAAATGCTAAAACACGTTTTTTTGGCCCAAAAAGTCGATTTGTACAGTGCTAGAAAAATTTCAATTTTCAGGCAAAAAAAATGCAAAAACACGTTTTTTTGGCCCAAAAAGTCGATTTGTACAGTGCTAGAAAAATTTCAATTTTCAGGCAAAAAAAATGCAAAAACACGTTTTTTTTGGCCCAAAAAGTCGATTTGTACTGTGCTAAAAAAAATTCAATTTTCAGGCAAAAAAAATGCTAAAACACGTTTTTTTGGCCCAAAAAGTCGATTTGTACTGTGCTAGAAAAATTTCAATTTTCAGGCAAAAAAAATGCTAAAACACGTTTTTTTGGCCCAAAAAGTCGATTTGTACTGTGCTAGAAAAATTTCAATTTTCAGGCAAAAAAAATGCAAAAACACGTTTTTTTGGCCCAAAAAGTCGATTTGTACTGTGCTAAAAAAAATTCAATTTTCAGGCAAAAAAAATGCTAAAACACGTTTTTTTGGCCCAAAAAGTCGATTTGTACTGTGCTAGAAAAATTTCAATTTTCAGGCAAAAAAAATGCAAAAACACGTTTTTTTGGCCCAAAAAGTCGATTTGTACTGTGCTAAAAAAATTTCAATTTTCAGGCAAAAAAAATGCAAAAACACGTTTTTTTGGCCCAAAAAGTCGATTTGTACAGTGCTAGAAAAATTTCAATTTTCAGGCAAAAAAATGCTAAAACACGTTTTTTTGGCCCAAAAAGTCGATTTGTACTGTGCTAGAAAAATTTCAATTTTCAGGCA
Source organism: Petrolisthes manimaculis (assembly GCA_034508575.1). NCBI lineage: Eukaryota > Metazoa > Arthropoda > Malacostraca > Decapoda > Porcellanidae > Petrolisthes > Petrolisthes manimaculis. The sequence continues at coordinate 61,076 of JAWZYT010003796.1, read as the reverse complement.
AAAAAAATGCAAAAACACGTTTTTTTGGCCCAAAAAGTCGATTTGTACTGTGCTAGAAAAATTTCAATTTTCAGGCAAAAAAAAATGCAAAAACACGTTTTTTTGGCCCAAAAAGTCGATTTGTACAGTGCTAGAAAAATTTCAATTTTCAGGCAAAAAAAATGCTAAAACACGTTTTTTTGGCCCAAAAAGTCGATTTGTACTGTGCTAGAAAAATTTCAATTTTCAGGCAAAAAAAATGCAAAAACACGTTGTTTTGGCCCAAAAAGTCGATTTGTACTGTGCTAGAAAAATTTCAATTTTCAGGCAAAAAAAATGCTAAAACACGTTTTTTTGGCCCAAAAAGTCGATTTGTACTGTGCTAGAAAAATTTCAATTTTCAGGCAAAAAAAATGCTAAAACACGTTTTTTTGGCCCAAAAAGTCGATTTGTACTGTGCTAGAAAAATTTCAATTTTCAGGCAAAAAAAATGCAAAAACACGTTTTTTTGGCCCAAAAAGTCGATTTGTACTGTGCTAGAAAAATTTCAATTTTCAGGCAAAAAAAATGCTAAAACACGTTTTTTTGGCCCAAAAAGTCGATTTGTACTGTGCTAGAAAAATTTCAATTTTCAGGCAAAAAAAATGCAAAAACACGTTTTTTTGGCCCAAAAAGTCGATTTGTACTGTGCTAGAAAAATTTCAATTTTCAGGCAAAAAAAATGCAAAAACACGTTTTTTTGGCCCAAAAAGTCGATTTGTACTGTGCTAAAAAAAATTCAATTTTCAGGCAAAAAAAATGCTAAAACACGTTTTTTTGGCCCAAAAAGTCGATTTGTACAGTGCTAGAAAAATTTCAATTTTCAGGCAAAAAAAATGCTAAAACACGTTTTTTTGGCCCAAAAAGTCGATTTGTACAGTGCTAGAAAAATTTCAATTTTCAGGCAAAAAAAATGCAAAAACACGTTTTTTTGGCCCAAAAAGTCGATTTGTACTGTGCTAGAAAAATTTCAATTTTCAGGCAAAAAAAATGCAAAAACACGTTTTTTTGGCCCAAAAAGTCGATTTGTACTGTGCTAGAAAAATTTCAATTTTCAGGCAAAAAAAATGCTAAAACACGTTTTTTTGGCCCAAAAAGTCGATTTGTACAGTGCTAGAAAAATTTCAATTTTCAGGCAAAAAAAATGCTAAAACACGTTTTTTTGGCCCAAAAAGTCGATTTGTACAGTGCTAGAAAAATTTCAATTTTCAGGCAAAAAAAATGCAAAAACACGTTTTTTTGGCCCAAAAAGTCGATTTGTACTGTGCTAGAAAAATTTCAATTTTCAGGCAAAAAAAATGCAAAAACACGTTTTTTTGGCCCAAAAAGTCGATTTGTACTGTGCTAGAAAAAATTCAATTTTCAGGCAAAAAAAATGCAAAAACACGTTTTTTTGGCCCAAAAAGTCGATTTGTACTGTGCTAAAAAAAATTCAATTTTCAGGCAAAAAAAATGCAAAAACACGTTTTTTTGGCCCAAAAAGTCGATTTGTACTGTGCTAAAAAAAAATCAATTTTCAGGCAAAAAAAATGCTAAAACACGTTTTTTTGGCCCAAAAAGTCGATTTGTACAGTGCTAGAAAAATTTCAATTTTCAGGCAAAAAAAATGCTAAAACACGTTTTTTTGGCCCAAAAAGTCGATTTGTACAGTGCTAGAAAAATTTCAATTTTCAGGCAAAAAAAATGCAAAAACACGTTTTTTTGGCCCAAAAAGTCGATTTGTACTGTGCTAGAAAAATTTCAATTTTCAGGCAAAAAAAATGCTAAAACACGTTTTTTTGGCCCAAAAAGTCGATTTGTACTGTGCTAGAAAAATTTCAATTTTCAGGCAAAAAAAATGCAAAAACACGTTTTTTTGGCCCAAAAAGTCGATTTGTACTGTGCTAAAAAAAATTCAATTTTCAGGCAAAAAAAATGCTAAAACACGTTTTTTTGGCCCAAAAAGTCGATTTGTACTGTGCTAGAAAAATTTCAATTTTCAGGCAAAAAAAATGCAAAAACACGTTTTTTTGGCCCAAAAAGTCGATTTGTACAGTGCTAGAAAAATTTCAATTTTCAGGCAAAAAAAATGCAAAAACACGTTTTTTTGGCCCAAAAAGTCGATTTGTACTGTGCTAGAAAAATTTCAATTTTCAGGCAAAAAAAATGCTAAAACACGTTTTTTTGGCCCATAAAGTCGATTTGTACTGTGCTAGAAAAATTTCAATTTTCAGGCAAAAAAAATGCAAAAACACGTTTTTTTGGCCCAAAAAGTCGATTTGTACTGTGCTAAAAAAAAATCAATTTTCAGGCAAAAAAAATGCTAAAACACGTTTTTTTGGCCCAAAAAGTCGATTTGTACAGTGCTAGAAAAATTTCAATTTTCAGGCAAAAAAAATGCAAAAACACGTTTTTTTGGCCCAAAAAGTCGATTTGTACAGTGCTAGAAAAATTTCAATTTTCAGGCAAAAAAAATGCTAAAACACGTTTTTTTGGCCCAAAAAGTCGATTTGTACTGTGCTAAAAAAAATTCAATTTTCAGGCAAAAAAAATGCTAAAACACGTTTTTTTGGCCCAAAAAGTCGATTTGTACTGTGCTAGAAAAATTTCAATTTTCAGGCAAAAAAAATGCAAAAACACGTTTTTTTGGCCCAAAAAGTCGATTTGTACTGTGCTAGAAAAATTTCAATTTTCAGGCAAAAAAAATGCTAAAACACGTTTTTTTGGCCCAAAAAGTCGATTTGTACTGTGCTAGAAAAATTTCAATTTTCAGGCAAAAAAAATGCAAAAACACGTTTTTTTGGCCCAAAAAGTCGATTTGTACTGTGCTAGAAAAATTTCAATTTTCAGGCAAAAAAAATGCAAAAACACGTTTTTTTGGCCCAAAAAGTCGATTTGTACTGTGCTAAAAAAAATTCAGTTTTCAGGCAAAAAAAATGCTAAAACACGTTTTTTTGGCCCAAAAAGTCGATTTGTACAGTGCTAGAAAAATTTCAATTTTCAGGCAAAAAAAATGCTAAAACACGTTTTTTTGGCCCAAAAAGTCGATTTGTACAGTGCTAGAAAAATTTCAATTTTCAGGCAAAAAAAATGCAAAAACACGTTTTTTTGGCCCAAAAAGTCGATTTGTACTGTGCTAGAAAAATTTCAATTTTCAGGCAAAAAAAATGCAAAAACACGTTTTTTTGGCCCAAAAAGTCGATTTGTACTGTGCTAAAAAAAATTCAATTTTCAGGCAAAAAAAATGCTAAAACACGTTTTTTTTGCCCAAAAAGTCGATTTGTACAGTGCTAGAAAAATTTCAATTTTCAGGCAAAAAAAATGCTAAAACACGTTTTTTTGGCCCAAAAAGTCGATTTGTACAGTGCTAGAAAAATTTCAATTTTCAGGCAAAAAAAATGCAAAAACACGTTTTTTTGGCCCAAAAAGTCGATTTGTACTGTGCTAGAAAAATTTCAATTTTCAGGCAAAAAAAATGCAAAAACACGTTTTTTTGGCCCAAAAAGTCGATTTGTACTGTGCTAGAAAAATTTCAATTTTCAGGCAAAAAAAATGCAAAAACACGTTTTTTTGGCCCAAAAAGTCGATTTGTACTGTGCTAAAAAAAATTCAATTTTCAGGCAAAAAAAATGCTAAAACACGTTTTTTTGGCCCAAAAAGTCGATTTGTACTGTGCTAGAAAAATTTCAATTTTCAGGCAAAAAAAATGCAAAAACACGTTTTTTTGGCCCAAAAAGTCGATTTGTACAGTGCTAGAAAAATTTCAATTTTCAGGCAAAAAAAATGCAAAAACACGTTTTTTTGGCCCAAAAAGTCGATTTGTACTGTGCTAGAAAAATTTCAATTTTCAGGCAAAAAAAATGCTAAAACACGTTTTTTTGGCCCATAAAGTCGATTTGTACTGTGCTAGAAAAATTTCAATTTTCAGGCAAAAAAAATGCAAAAACACGTTTTTTTGGCCCAAAAAGTCGATTTGTACTGTGCTAAAAAAAAATCAATTTTCAGGCAAAAAAAATGCTAAAACACGTTTTTTTGGCCCAAAAAGTCGATTTGTACAGTGCTAGAAAAAAATCAATTTTCAGGCAAAAAAAAATGCAAAAACACGTTTTTTTGGCCCAAAAAGTCGATTTGTACAGTGCTAGAAAAATTTCAATTTTCAGGCAAAAAAAATGCTAAAACACGTTTTTTTGGCCCAAAAAGTCGATTTGTACTGTGCTAAAAAAAATTCAATTTTCAGGCAAAAAAAATGCTAAAACACGTTTTTTTGGCCCAAAAAGTCGATTTGTACTGTGCTAGAAAAATTTCAATTTTCAGGCAAAAAAAATGCTAAAACACGTTTTTTTGGCCCAAAAAGTCGATTTGTACTGTGCTAGAAAAATTTCAATTTTCAGGCAAAAAAAATGCAAAAACACGTTGTTTTGGCCCAAAAAGTCGATTTGTACTGTGCTAAAAAAAATTCAATTTTCAGACAAAAAAATGCTAAAACACGTTTTTTTGGCCCAAAAAGTCGATTTGTACAGTGCTAGAAAAATTTCAATTTTCAGGCAAAAAAAATGCAAAAACACGTTTTTTTGGCCCAAAAAGTCGATTTGTACAGTGCTAGAAAAATTTCAATTTTCAGGCAAAAAAAATGCAAAAACACGTTTTTTTTGGCCCAAAAAGTCGATTTGTACTGTGCTAAAAAAAATTCAATTTTCAGGCAAAAGAAATGCTAAAACACGTTTTTTTGGCCCAAAAAGTCGATTTGTACTGTGCTAGAAAAATTTCAATTTTCAGGCAAAAAAAATGCTAAAACACGTTTTTTTGGCCCAAAAAGTCGATTTGTACTGTGCTAGAAAAATTTCAATTTTCAGGCAAAAAAAATGCTAAAACACGTTTTTTTGGCCCAAAAAGTCGATTTGTACTGTGCTAGAAAAATTTCAATTTTCAGGCAAAAAAAATGCAAAAACACGTTTTTTTGGCCCAAAAAGTCGATTTGTACTGTGCTAGAAAAATTTCAATTTTCAGGCAAAAAAAATGCAAAAACACGTTTTTTTGGCCCAAAAAGTCGATTTGTACTGTGCTAGAAAAATTTCAATTTTCAGGCAAAAAAAATGCTAAAACACGTTTTTTTGGCCCAAAAAGTCGATTTGTACTGTGCTAGAAAAATTTCAATTTTCAGGCAAAAAAAATGCAAAAACACGTTGTTTTGGCCCAAAAAGTCGATTTGTACTGTGCTAAAAAAAATTCAATTTTCAGACAAAAAAATGCTAAAACACGTTTTTTTGGCCCAAAAAGTCGATTTGTACAGTGCTAGAAAAATTTCAATTTTCAGGCAAAAAAAATGCAAAAACACGTTTTTTTGGCCCAAAAAGTCGATTTGTACAGTGCTAGAAAAATTTCAATTTTCAGGCAAAAAAAATGCAAAAACACGTTTTTTTTGGCCCAAAAAGTCGATTTGTACTGTGCTAAAAAAAATTCAATTTTCAGGCAAAAAAAATGCTAAAACACGTTTTTTTGGCCCAAAAAGTCGATTTGTACTGTGCTAGAAAAATTTCAATTTTCAGGCAAAAAAAATGATAAAACACGTTTTTTTGGCCCAAAAAGTCGATTTGTACTGTGCTAGAAAAATTTCAATTTTCAGGCAAAAAAAATGCAAAAACACGTTTTTTTGGCCCAAAAAGTCGATTTGTACTGTGCTAAAAAAAATTCAATTTTCAGGCAAAAAAAATGCTAAAACACGTTTTTTTGGCCCAAAAAGTCGATTTGTACTGTGCTAGAAAAATTTCAATTTTCAGGCAAAAAAAATGCAAAAACACGTTTTTTTGGCCCAAAAAGTCGATTTGTACTGTGCTAAAAAAATTTCAATTTTCAGGCAAAAAAAATGCAAAAACACGTTTTTTTGGCCCAAAAAGTCGATTTGTACAGTGCTAGAAAAATTTCAATTTTCAGGCAAAAAAATGCTAAAACACGTTTTTTTGGCCCAAAAAGTCGATTTGTACTGTGCTAGAAAAATTTCAATTTTCAGGCAAAAAAAATACAAAAACACGTTTTTTTGGCCCAAAAAGTCGATTTGTACTGTGCTAGAAAAATTTCAATTTTCAGGCAAAAAAAATGCAAAAACACGTTTTTTTGGCCCAAAAAGTCGATTTGTACAGTGCTAGAAAAATTTCAATTTTCAGGCAAAAAAAATGCTAAAACACGTTTTTTTGGCCCAAAAAGTCGATTTGTACTGTGCTAGAAAAAATTCAATTTTCAGGCAAAAAAAATGCTAAAACACGTTTTTTTGGCCCAAAAAGTCGATTTGTACTGTGCTAGAAAAATTTCAATTTTCAGGCAAAAAAAAATGCTAAAACACGTTTTTTTGGCCCAAAAAGTCGATTTGTACTGTGCTAGAAAAATTTCAATTTTCAGGCAAAAAAAATGCTAAAACACGTTTTTTTGGCCCAAAAAGTCGATTTGTACTGTGCTAGAAAAATTTCAATTTTCAGGCAAAAAAAATGCAAAAACACGTTGTTTTGGCCCAAAAAGTCGATTTGTACTGTGCTAGAAAAATTTCAATTTTCAGGCAGAAAAAATGCTAAAACACGTTTTTTTGGCCCAAAAAGTCGATTTGTACTGTGCTAGAAAAATTTCAATTTTCAGGCAAAAAAAATGCAAAAACACGTTTTTTTGGCCCAAAAAGTCGATTTGTACTGTGCTAGAAAAATTTCAATTTTCAGGCAAAAAAAATGCAAAAACACGTTTTTTTGGCCCAAAAAGTCGATTTGTACAGTGCTAGAAAAATTTCAATTTTCAGGCAAAAAAAATGCAAAAACACGTTTTTTTGGCCCAAAAAGTCGATTTGTACTGTGCTAGAAAAATTTCAATTTTCAGGCAAAAAAAATGCTAAAACACGTTTTTTTGGCCCATAAAGTCGATTTGTACTGTGCTAGAAAAATTTCAATTTTCAGGCAAAAAAAATGCAAAAACACGTTTTTTTGGCCCAAAAAGTCGATTTGTACTGTGCTAAAAAAAATTCAATTTTCAGGCAAAAAAAATGCTAAAACACGTTTTTTTGGCCCAAAAAGTCGATTTGTACAGTGCTAGAAAAATTTCAATTTTCAGGCAAAAAAAATGCAAAAACACGTTTTTTTGGCCCAAAAAGTCGATTTGTACAGTGCTAGAAAAATTTCAATTTTCAGGCAAAAAAAATGCAAAAACACGTTTTTTTGGCCCAAAAAGTCGATTTGTACTGTGCTAAAAAAAATTCAATTTTCAGGCAAAAAAAATGCTAAAACACGTTTTTTTGGCCCAAAAAGTCGATTTGTACTGTGCTAGAAAAATTTCAATTTTCAGGCAAAAAAAATGCTAAAACACGTTTTTTTGGCCCAAAAAGTCGATTTGTACTGTGCTAGAAAAATTTCAATTTTCAGGCAAAAAAAAATGCAAAAACACGTTGTTTTGGCCCAAAAAGTCGATTTGTACTGTGCTAAAAAAAATTCAATTTTCAGACAAAAAAATGCTAAAACACGTTTTTTTGGCCCAAAAAGTCGATTTGTACAGTGCTAGAAAAATTTCAATTTTCAGGCAAAAAAAATGCAAAAACACGTTTTTTTGGCCCAAAAAGTCGATTTGTACTGTGCTAGAAAAATTTAAATTTTCAGGCAAAAAAAATGCTAAAACACGTTTTTTTGGCCCAAAAAGTCGATTTGTACTGTGCTAGAAAAATTTCAATTTTCAGGCAAAAAAAATGCTAAAACACGTTTTTTTGGCCCAAAAAGTCGATTTGTACTGTGCTAGAAAAATTTCAATTTTCAGGCAAAAAAAATGCAAAAACACGTTTTTTTGGCCCAAAAAGTCGATTTGTACTGTGCTAGAAAAATTTCAATTTTCAGGCAAAAAAAATGCAAAAACACGTTTTTTTGGCCCAAAAAGTCGATTTGTACTGTGCTAGAAAAATTTCAATTTTCAGGCAAAAAAAATGCTAAAACACGTTTTTTTGGCCCAAAAAGTCGATTTGTACTGTGCTAGAAAAATTTCAATTTTCAGGCAAAAAAAATGCAAAAACACGTTGTTTTGGCCCAAAAAGTCGATTTGTACTGTGCTAAAAAAAATTCAATTTTCAGACAAAAAAATGCTAAAACACGTTTTTTTGGCCCAAAAAGTCGATTTGTACAGTGCTAGAAAAATTTCAATTTTCAGGCAAAAAAAATGCAAAAACACGTTTTTTTGGCCCAAAAAGTCGATTTGTACAGTGCTAGAAAAATTTCAATTTTCAGGCAAAAAAAATGCAAAAACACGTTTTTTTTGGCCCAAAAAGTCGATTTGTACTGTGCTAAAAAAAATTCAATTTTCAGGCAAAAAAAAATGCTAAAACACGTTTTTTTGGCCCAAAAAGTCGATTTGTACTGTGCTAGAAATTTTCAATTTTCAGGCAAAAAAAATGCTAAAACACGTTTTTTTGGCCCAAAAAGTCGATTTGTACTGTGCTAGAAAAAATTCAATTTTCAGGCAAAAAAAATGCAAAAACACGTTTTTTTGGCCCAAAAAGTCGATTTGTACTGTGCTAAAAAAATTTCAATTTTCAGGCAAAAAAAATGCTAAAACACGTTTTTTTGGCCCAAAAAGTCGATTTGTACTGTGCTAGAAAAATTTCAATTTTCAGGCAAAAAAAAATGCAAAAACACGTTTTTTTGGCCCAAAAAGTCGATTTGTACTGTGCTAAAAAAATTTCAATTTTCAGGCAAAAAAAATGCAAAAACACGTTTTTTTGGCCCAAAAAGTCGATTTGTACAGTGCTAGAAAAATTTCAATTTTCAGGCAAAAAAAATGCTAAAACACGTTTTTTTGGCCCAAAAAGTCGATTTGTACTGTGCTAGAAAAATTTCAATTTTCAGGCAAAAAAAATGCAAAAACACGTTTTTTTGGCCCCAAAAGTCGATTTGTACTGTGCTAGAAAAATTTCAATTTTCAGGCAAAAAAAATGCAAAAACACGTTTTTTTGGCCCAAAAAGTCGATTTGTACAGTGCTAGAAAAATTTCAATTTTCAGGCAAAAAAAATGCTAAAACACGTTTTTTTGGCCCAAAAAGTCGATTTGTACTGTGCTAGAAAAATTTCAATTTTCAGGCAAAAAAAATGCTAAAACACGTTTTTTTGGCCCAAAAAGTCGATTTGTACTGTGCTAGAAAAATTTCAATTTTCAGGCAAAAAAAATGCAAAAACACGTTTTTTTGGCCCAAAAAGTCGATTTGTACTGTGCTAGAAAAATTTCAATTTTCAGGCAAAAAAAATGCTAAAACACGTTTTTTTGGCCCAAAAAGTCGATTTGTACTGTGCTAGAAAAATTTCAATTTTCAGGCAAAAAAAAATGCAAAAACACGTTTTTTTGGCCCAAAAAGTCGATTTGTACTGTGCTAGAAAAATTTCAATTTTCAGGCAAAAAAAATGCAAAAACACGTTTTTTTGGCCCAAAAAGTCGATTTGTACTGTGCTAGAAAAATTTCAATTTTCAGGCAAAAAAAATGCTAAAACACGTTTTTTTGGCCCAAAAAGTCGATTTGTACTGTGCTAGAAAAATTTCAATTTTCAGGCAAAAAAAATGCAAAAACATGTTTTTTTGGCCCAAAAAGTCGATTTGTACTGTGCTAAAAAAAATTCAATTTTCAGGCAAAAAAAATGCTAAAACACGTTTTTTTGGCCCAAAAAGTCGATTTGTACTGTGCTAGAAAAATTTCAATTTTCAGGCAAAAAAAATGCAAAAACACGTTTTTTTGGCCCAAAAAGTCGATTTGTACAGTGCTAGAAAAATTTCAATTTTCAGGCAAAAAAAATGCAAAAACACGTTTTTTTGGCCCAAAAAGTCGATTTGTACTGTGCTAGAAAAATTTCAATTTTCAGGCAAAAAAAATGCTAAAACACGTTTTTTTTGGCCCATAAAGTCGATTTGTACTGTGCTAGAAAAATTTCAATTTTCAGGCAAAAAAAATGCAAAAACACGTTTTTTGGCCCAAAAAGTCGATTTGTACTGTGCTAAAAAAAAATCAATTTTCAGGCAAAAAAAATGCTAAAACACGTTTTTTTGGCCCAAAAAGTCGATTTGTACAGTGCTAGAAAAATTTCAATTTTCAGGCAAAAAAAATGCAAAAACACGTTTTTTTGGCCCAAAAAGTCGATTTGTACAGTGCTAGAAAAATTTCAATTTTCAGGCAAAAAAAATGCTAAAACACGTTTTTTTGGCCCAAAAAGTCGATTTGTACTGTGCTAAAAAAAATTCAATTTTCAGGCAAAAAAAATGCTAAAACACGTTTTTTTGGCCCAAAAAGTCGATTTGTACTGTGCTAGAAAAATTTCAATTTTCAGGCAAAAAAAATGCTAAAACACGTTTTTTTGGCCCATAAAGTCGATTTGTACTGTGCTAGAAAAATTTCAATTTTCAGGCAAAAAAAATGCAAAAACACGTTTTTTTGGCCCAAAAAGTCGATTTGTACTGTGCTAAAAAAAAATCAATTTTCAGGCAAAAAAAATGCTAAAACACGTTTTTTTGGCCCAAAAAGTCGATTTGTACAGTGCTAGAAAAATTTCAATTTTCAGGCAAAAAAAATGCAAAAACACGTTTTTTTTGGCCCAAAAAGTCGATTTGTACTGTGCTAAAAAAAATTCAATTTTCAGGCAAAAGAAATGCTAAAACACGTTTTTTTGGCCCAAAAAGTCGATTTGTACTGTGCTAGAAAAATTTAAATTTTCAGGCAAAAAAAATGCTAAAACACGTTTTTTTGGCCCAAAAAGTCGATTTGTACTGTGCTAGAAAAATTTCAATTTTCAGGCAAAAAAAATGCAAAAACATGTTTTTTTGGCCCAAAAAGTCGATTTGTACTGTGCTAAAAAAAATTCAATTTTCAGGCAAAAAAAATGCTAAAACACGTTTTTTTGGCCCAAAAAGTCGATTTGTACTGTGCTAGAAAAATTTCAATTTTCAGGCAAAAAAAATGCAAAAACACGTTTTTTTGGCCCAAAAAGTCGATTTGTACAGTGCTAGAAAAATTTCAATTTTCAGGCAAAAAAAATGCAAAAACACGTTTTTTTGGCCCAAAAAGTCGATTTGTACTGTGCTAGAAAAATTTCAATTTTCAGGCAAAAAAAATGCTAAAACACGTTTTTTTGGCCCATAAAGTCGATTTGTACTGTGCTAGAAAGATTTCAATTTTCAGGCAAAAAAAATGCAAAAACACGTTTTTTTGGCCCAAAAAGTCGATTTGTACTGTGCTAAAAAAAAATCAATTTTCAGGCAAAAAAAATGCTAAAACACGTTTTTTTGGCCCAAAAAGTCGATTTGTACAGTGCTAGAAAAATTTCAATTTTCAGGCAAAAAAAATGCAAAAACACGTTTTTTTGGCCCAAAAAGTCGATTTGTAAAGGGCTAGAAAAATTTCAATTTTCAGGCAAAAAAAATGCTAAAACACGTTTTTTTGGCCCAAAAAGTCGATTTGTACTGTGCTAAAAAAAATTCAATTTTCAGGCAAAAAAAATGCTAAAACACGTTTTTTTGGCCCAAAAAGTCGATTTGTACTGTGCTAGAAAAATTTCAATTTTCAGGCAAAAAAAATGCTAAAACACGTTTTTTTGGCCCAAAAAGTCGATTTGTACTGTGCTAGAAAAATTTCAATTTTCAGGCAAAAAAAATGCAAAAACACGTTGTTTTGGCCCAAAAAGTCGATTTGTACTGTGCTAGAAAAATTTCAATTTTCAGGCAAAAAAAATGCAAAAACACGTTTTTTTGGCCCAAAAAGTCGATTTGTACTGTGCTAGAAAAATTTCAATTTTCAGGCAAAAAAAATGCTAAAACACGTTTTTTTGGCCCAAAAAGTCGATTTGTACTGTGCTAGAAAAATTTCAATTTTCAGGCAAAAAAAATGCAAAAACACGTTTTTTTGGCCCAAAAAGTCGATTTGTACTGTGCTAAAAAAAAATTAATTTTCAGGCAAAAAAAATGCTAAAACACGTTTTTTTGACCCAAAAAGTCGATTTGTACTGTGCTAGAAAAATTTCAATTTTCAGGCAAAAAAAATGCAAAAACACGTTTTTTTGGCCCAAAAAGTCGATTTGTACAGTGCTAGAAAAATTTCAATTTTCAGGCAAAAAAAATGCAAAAACACGTTTTTTTGGCCCAAAAAGTCGATTTGTACTGTGCTAGAAAAATTTCAATTTTCAGGCAAAAAAAATGCTAAAACACGTTTTTTTGGCCCATAAAGTCGATTTGTACTGTGCTAGAAAAATTTCAATTTTCAGGCAAAAAAAATGCAAAAACACGTTTTTTTGGCCCAAAAAGTCGATTTGTACTGTGCTAAAAAAAAATCAATTTTCAGGCAAAAAAAATGCTAAAACACGTTTTTTTGGCCCAAAAAGTCGATTTGTACAGTGCTAGAAAAATTTCAATTTTCAGGCAAAAAAAATGCAAAAACACGTTTTTTTTGGCCCAAAAAGTCGATTTGTACTGTGCTAAAAAAAAATCAATTTTCAGGCAAAAGAAATGCTAAAACACGTTTTTTTGGCCCAAAAAGTCGATTTGTACTGTGCTAGAAAAATTTAAATTTTCAGGCAAAAAAAATGCTAAAACACGTTTTTTTGGCCCAAAAAGTCGATTTGTACTGTGCTAGAAAAATTTCAATTTTCAGGCAAAAAAAATGCTAAAACACGTTTTTTTGGCCCAAAAAGTCGATTTGTACTGTGCTAGAAAAATTTCAATTTTCAGGCAAAAAAAATGCAAAAACACGTTTTTTTGGCCCAAAAAGTCGATTTGTACTGTGCTAGAAAAATTTCAATTTTCAGGCAAAAAAAATGCTAAAACACGTTTTTTTGGCCCAAAAAGTCGATTTGTACTGTGCTAGAAAAATTTCAATTTTCAGGCAAAAAAAATGCAAAAACACGTTGTTTTGGCCCAAAAAGTCGATTTGTACTTTGCTAAAAAAAATTCAATTTTCAGACAAAAAAATGCTAAAACACGTTTTTTTGGCCCAAAAAGTCGATTTGTACAGTGCTAGAAAAATTTCAATTTTCAGGCAAAAAAAATGCAAAAACACGTTTTTTTGGCCCAAAAAGTCGATTTGTACAGTGCTAGAAAAATTTCAATTTTCAGGCAAAAAAAATGCAAAAACACGTTTTTTTTGGCCCAAAAAGTCGATTTGTACTGTGCTAGAAAAATTTCAATTTTCAGGCAAAAAAAATGCTAAAACACGTTTTTTTGGCCCAAAAAGTCGATTTGTACTGTGCTAGAAAAATTTCAATTTTCAGGCAAAAAAAATGCAAAAACACGTTTTTTTGGCCCAAAAAGTCGATTTGTACTGTGCTAAAAAAATTTCAATTTTCAGGCAAAAAAAATGCTAAAACACGTTTTTTTGGCCCAAAAAGTCGATTTGTACTGTGCTAGAAAAATTTCAATTTTCAGGCAAAAAAAATGCAAAAACACGTTTTTTTGGCCCAAAAAGTCGATTTGTACTGTGCTAAAAAAATTTCAATTTTCAGGCAAAAAAAATGCAAAAACACGTTTTTTTGGCCCAAAAAGTCGATTTGTACAGTGCTAGAAAAATTTCAATTTTCAGGCAAAAAAATGCTAAAACACGTTTTTTTGGCCCAAAAAGTCGATTTGTACTGTGCTAGAAAAATTTCAATTTTCAGGCAAAAAAAATGCAAAAACACGTTTTTTTGGCCCAAAAAGTCGATTTGTACTGTGCTAGAAAAATTTCAATTTTCAGGCAAAAAAAATGCAAAAACACGTTTTTTTGGCCCAAAAAGTCGATTTGTACAGTGCTAGAAAAATTTCAATTTTCAGGCAAAAAAAATGCTAAAACACGTTTTTTTGGCCCAAAAAGTCGATTTGTACTGTGCTAGAAAAATTTCAATTTTCAGGCAAAAAAATGCTAAAACACGTTTTTTTGGCCCAAAAAGTCGATTTGTACTGTGCTAGAAAAATTTCAATTTTCAGGCAAAAAAAATGCAAAAACACGTTTTTTTGGCCCAAAAAGTCGATTTGTACTGTGCTAGAAAAATTTCAATTTTCAGGCAAAAAAAATGCTAAAACACGTTTTTTTGGCCCAAAAAGTCGATTTGTACTGTGCTAGAAAAATTTCAATTTTCAGGTAAAAAAAATGCTAAAACACGTTTTTTTGGCCCAAAAAGTCGATTTGTACTGTGCTAAACAAAATTCAATTTTCAGGCAAAAAAAATGCTAAAACACGTTTTTTTGGCCCAAAAAGTCGATTTGTACTGTGCTAGAAAAATTTCAATTTTCAGGCAAAAAAAATGCAAAAACACGTTTTTTTGGCCCAAAAAGTCGATTTGTACAGTGCTAGAAAAATTTCAATTTTCAGGCAAAAAAAATGCAAAAACACGTTTTTTTGGCCCAAAAAGTCGATTTGTACTGTGCTAGAAAAATTTCAATTTTCAGGCAAAAAAAATGCTAAAACACGTTTTTTTGGCCCATAAAGTCGATTTGTACTGTGCTAGAAAAATTTCAATTTTCAGGCAAAAAAAATGCAAAAACACGTTTTTTTGGCCCAAAAAGTCGATTTGTACTGTGCTAAAAAAAAATCAATTTTCAGGCAAAAAAAATGCTAAAACACGTTTTTTTGGCCCAAAAAGTCGATTTGTACAGTGCTAGAAAAATTTCAATTTTCAGGCAAAAAAAATGCAAAAACACGTTTTTTTGGCCCAAAAAGTCGATTTGTACAGTGCTAGAAAAATTTCAATTTTCAGGCAAAAAAAATGCTAAAACACGTTTTTTTGGCCCAAAAAGTCGATTTGTACTGTGCTAAAAAAAATTCAATTTTCAGGCAAAAAAAATGCTAAAACACGTTTTTTTGGCCCAAAAAGTCGATTTGTACTGTGCTAGAAAAATTTCAATTTTCAGGCAAAAAAAATGCTAAAACACGTTTTTTTGGCCCAAAAAGTCGATTTGTACTGTGCTAGAAAAATTTCAATTTTCAGGCAAAAAAAATGCAAAAACACGTTGTTTTGGCCCAAAAAGTCGATTTGTACTGTGCTAAAAAAAATTCAATTTTCAGACAAAAAAATGCTAAAACACGTTTTTTTGGCCCAAAAAGTCGATTTGTACTGTGCTAGAAAAATTTAAATTTTCAGGCAAAAAAAATGCTAAAACACGTTTTTTTGGCCCAAAAAGTCGATTTGTACTGTGCTAGAAAAATTTCAATTTTCAGGCAAAAAAAATGCTAAAACACGTTTTTTTGGCCCAAAAAGTCGATTTGTACTGTGCTAGAAAAATTTCAATTTTCAGGCAAAAAAAATGCAAAAACACGTTTTTTTGGCCCAAAAAGTCGATTTGTACTGTGCTAGAAAAATTTCAATTTTCAGGCAAAAAAAATGCAAAAACACGTTTTTTTGGCCCAAAAAGTCGATTTGTACTGTGCTAGAAAAATTTCAATTTTCAGGCAAAAAAAATGCTAAAACACGTTTTTTTGGCCCAAAAAGTCGATTTGTACTGTGCTAGAAAAATTTCAATTTTCAGGCAAAAAAAATGCAAAAACACGTTGTTTTGGCCCAAAAAGTCGATTTGTACTTTGCTAAAAAAAATTCAATTTTCAGACAAAAAAATGCTAAAACACGTTTTTTTGGCCCAAAAAGTCGATTTGTACAGTGCTAGAAAAATTTCAATTTTCAGGCAAAAAAAATGCAAAAACACGTTTTTTTGGCCCAAAAAGTCGATTTGTACAGTGCTAGAAAAATTTCAATTTTCAGGCAAAAAAAATGCAAAAACACGTTTTTTTTGGCCCAAAAAGTCGATTTGTACTGTGCTAGAAAAATTTCAATTTTCAGGCAAAAAAAATGCTAAAACACGTTTTTTTGGCCCAAAAAGTCGATTTGTACTGTGCTAGAAAAATTTCAATTTTCAGGCAAAAAAAATGCAAAAACACGTTTTTTTGGCCCAAAAAGTCGATTTGTACTGTGCTAAAAAAATTTCAATTTTCAGGCAAAAAAAATGCTAAAACACGTTTTTTTGGCCCAAAAAGTCGATTTGTACTGTGCTAGAAAAATTTCAATTTTCAGGCAAAAAAAATGCAAAAACACGTTTTTTTGGCCCAAAAAGTCGATTTGTACTGTGCTAAAAAAATTTCAATTTTCAGGCAAAAAAAATGCAAAAACACGTTTTTTTGGCCCAAAAAGTCGATTTGTACAGTGCTAGAAAAATTTCAATTTTCAGGCAAAAAAATGCTAAAACACGTTTTTTTGGCCCAAAAAGTCGATTTGTACTGTGCTAGAAAAATTTCAATTTTCAGGCAAAAAAAATGCAAAAACACGTTTTTTTGGCCCAAAAAGTAGATTTGTACTGTGCTAGAAAAATTTCAATTTTCAGGCAAAAAAAATGCAAAAACACGTTTTTTTGGCCCAAAAAGTCGATTTGTACAGTGCTAGAAAAATTTCAATTTTCAGGCAAAAAAAATGCTAAAACACGTTTTTTTGGCCCAAAAAGTCGATTTGTACTGTGCTAGAAAAATTTCAATTTTCAGGCAAAAAAATGCTAAAACACGTTTTTTTGGCCCAAAAAGTCGATTTGTACTGTGCTAGAAAAATTTCAATTTTCAGGCAAAAAAAATGCAAAAACACGTTTTTTTGGCCCAAAAAGTCGATTTGTACTGTGCTAGAAAAATTTCAATTTTCAGGCAAAAAAAATGCTAAAACACGTTTTTTTGGCCCAAAAAGTCGATTTGTACTGTGCTAGAAAAATTTCAATTTTCAGGTAAAAAAAATGCTAAAACACGTTTTTTTGGCCCAAAAAGTCGATTTGTACTGTGCTAGAAAAATTTCAATTTTCAGGCAAAAAAAATGCAAAAACACGTTTTTTTGGCCCAAAAAGTCGATTTCTACTGTGCTAGAAAAATTTAAATTTTCAGGCAAAAAAAATGCAAAAACACGTTTTTTTGGCCCAAAAAGTCGATTTGTACTGTGCTAGAAAAATTTCAATTTTCAGGCAAAAAAAATGCTAAAACACGTTTTTTTGGCCCAAAAAGTCGATTTGTACTGTGCTAGAAAAATTTCAATTTTCAGGCAAAAAAAATGCAAAAACACGTTTTTTTGGCCCAAAAAGTCGATTTGTACTGTGCTAGAAAAATTTCAATTTTCAGGCAAAAAAAATGCAAAAACACGTTTTTTTGGCCCAAAAAGTCGATTTGTACTGTGCTAAAAAAATTCAATTTTCAGGCAAAAAAAATGCTAAAACACGTTTTTTTGGCCCAAAAAGTCGATTTGTACTGTGCTAGAAAAATTTCAATTTTCAGGCAAAAAAAATGCAAAAACACGTTTTTTTGGCCCAAAAAGTCGATTTGTACAGTGCTAGAAAAATTTCAATTTTCAGGCAAAAAAAATGCAAAAACACGTTTTTTTTGGCCCAAAAAGTCGATTTGTACTGTGCTAGAAAAATTTCAATTTTCAGGCAAAAAAAATGCTAAAACACGTTTTTTTGGCCCATAAAGTCGATTTGTACTGTGCTAGAAAAATTTCAATTTTCAGGCAAAAAAAATGCAAAAACACGTTTTTTTGGCCCAAAAAGTCGATTTGTACTGTGCTAAAAAAAAATCAATTTTCAGGCAAAAAAAATGCTAAAACACGTTTTTTTGGCCCAAAAAGTCGATTTGTACAGTGCTAGAAAAATTTCAATTTTCAGGCAAAAAAAAATGCAAAAACACGTTTTTTTGGCCCAAAAAGTCGATTTGTACAGTGCTAGAAAAATTTCAATTTTCAGGCAAAAAAAATGCTAAAACACGTTTTTTTGGCCCAAAAAGTCGATTTGTACTGTGCTAAAAAAAATTCAATTTTCAGGCAAAAAAAATGCTAAAACACGTTTTTTTGGACCAAAAAGTCGATTTGTACTGTGCTAGAAAAAAATTCAATTTTCAGGCAAAAAAAATGCTAAAACACGTTTTTTTGGCCCAAAAAGTCGATTTGTACTGTGCTAGAAAAATTTCAATTTTCAGGCAAAAAAAATGCAAAAACACGTTGTTTTGGCCCAAAAAGTCGATTTGTACTGTGCTAAAAAAAAATCAATTTTCAGACAAAAAAATGCTAAAACACGTTTTTTTGGCCCAAAAAGTCGATTTGTACAGTGCTAGAAAAATTTCAATTTTCAGGCAAAAAAAATGCAAAAACACGTTTTTTTGGCCCAAAAAGTCGATTTGTACAGTGCTAGAAAAATTTCAATTTTCAGGCAAAAAAAATGCAAAAACACGTTTTTTTTGGCCCAAAAAGTCGATTTGTACTGTGCTAAAAAAAATTCAATTTTCAGGCAAAAGAAATGCTAAAACACGTTTTTTTGGCCCAAAAAGTCGATTTGTACTGTGCTAGAAAAATTTAAATTTTCAGGCAAAAAAAATGCTAAAACACGTTTTTTTGGCCCAAAAAGTCGATTTGTACTGTGCTAGAAAAATTTCAATTTTCAGGCAAAAAAAATGCTAAAACACGTTTTTTTGGCCCAAAAAGTCGATTTGTACTGTGCTAGAAAAATTTCAATTTTCAGGCAAAAAAAATGCAAAAACACGTTGTTTTGGCCCAAAAAGTCGATTTGTACTTTGCTAAAAAAAATTCAATTTTCAGACAAAAAAATGCTAAAACACGTTTTTTTGGCCCAAAAAGTCGATTTGTACAGTGCTAGAAAAATTTCAATTTTCAGGCAAAAAAAATGCAAAAACACGTTTTTTTGGCCCAAAAAGTCGATTTGTACAGTGCTAGAAAAATTTCAATTTTCAGGCAAAAAAAATGCAAAAACACGTTTTTTTTTGGCCCAAAAAGTCGATTTGTACTGTGCTAGAAAAATTTCAATTTTCAGGCAAAAAAAATGCTAAAACACGTTTTTTTGGCCCATAAAGTCGATTTGTACTGTGCTAGAAAAATTTCAATTTTCAGGCAAAAAAAATGCAAAAACACGTTTTTTTGGCCCAAAAAGTCGATTTGTACTGTGCTAAAAAAAAATCAATTTTCAGGCAAAAAAAATGCTAAAACACGTTTTTTTGGCCCAAAAAGTCGATTTGTACAGTGCTAGAAAAATTTCAATTTTCAGGCAAAAAAAATGCAAAAACACGTTTTTTTTGGCCCAAAAAGTCGATTTGTACTGTGCTAAAAAAAATTCAATTTTCAGGCAAAAGAAATGCTAAAACACGTTTTTTTGGCCCAAAAAGTCGATTTGTACTGTGCTAGAAAAATTTAAATTTTCAGGCAAAAAAAATGCTAAAACACGTTTTTTTGGCCCAAAAAGTCGATTTGTACTGTGCTAGAAAAATTTCAATTTTCAGGCAAAAAAAATGCAAAAACATGTTTTTTTGGCCCAAAAAGTCGATTTGTACTGTGCTAAAAAAAATTCAATTTTCAGGCAAAAAAAATGCTAAAACACGTTTTTTTGGCCCAAAAAGTCGATTTGTACTGTGCTAGAAAAATTTCAATTTTCAGGCAAAAAAAATGCAAAAACACGTTTTTTTGGCCCAAAAAGTCGATTTGTACAGTGCTAGAAAAATTTCAATTTTCAGGCAAAAAAAATGCAAAAACACGTTTTTTTGGCCCAAAAAGTCGATTTGTACTGTGCTAGAAAAATTTCAATTTTCAGGCAAAAAAAATGCTAAAACACGTTTTTTTGGCCCATAAAGTCGATTTGTACTGTGCTAGAAAAATTTCAATTTTCAGGCAAAAAAAATGCAAAAACACGTTTTTTTGGCCCAAAAAGTCGATTTGTACTGTGCTAAAAAAAAATCAATTTTCAGGCAAAAAAAATGCTAAAACACGTTTTTTTGGCCCAAAAAGTCGATTTGTACAGTGCTAGAAAAATTTCAATTTTCAGGCAAAAAAAATGCAAAAACACGTTTTTTTGGCCCAAAAAGTCGATTTGTACAGTGCTAGAAAAATTTCAATTTTCAGGCAAAAAAAATGCTAAAACACGTTTTTTTGGCCCAAAAAGTCGATTTGTACTGTGCTAAAAAAAATTCAATTTTCAGGCAAAAAAAATGCTAAAACACGTTTTTTTGGCCCAAAAAGTCGATTTGTACTGTGCTAGAAAAATTTCAATTTTCAGGCAAAAAAAATGCTAAAACACGTTTTTTTGGCCCAAAAAGTCGATTTGTACTGTGCTAGAAAAATTTCAATTTTCAGGCAAAAAAAATGCAAAAACACGTTGTTTTGGCCCAAAAAGTCGATTTGTACTGTGCTAGAAAAATTTCAATTTTCAGGCAAAAAAAATGCAAAAACACGTTTTTTTGGCCCAAAAAGTCGATTTGTACTGTGCTAGAAAAATTTCAATTTTCAGGCAAAAAAAATGCTAAAACACGTTTTTTTGGCCCAAAAAGTCGATTTGTACTGTGCTAGAAAAATTTCAATTTTCAGGCAAAAAAAATGCAAAAACACGTTTTTTTGGCCCAAAAAGTCGATTTGTACTGTGCTAAAAAAAAATTAATTTTCAGGCAAAAAAAATGCTAAAACACGTTTTTTTGACCCAAAAAGTCGATTTGTACTGTGCTAGAAAAATTTCAATTTTCAGGCAAAAAAAATGCAAAAACACGTTTTTTTGGCCCAAAAAGTCGATTTGTACAGTGCTAGAAAAATTTCAATTTTCAGGCAAAAAAAATGCAAAAACACGTTTTTTTGGCCCAAAAAGTCGATTTGTACTGTGCTAGAAAAATTTCAATTTTCAGGCAAAAAAAATGCTAAAACACGTTTTTTTGGCCCATAAAGTCGATTTGTACTGTGCTAGAAAAATTTCAATTTTCAGGCAAAAAAAATGCAAAAACACGTTTTTTTGGCCCAAAAAGTCGATTTGTACTGTGCTAAAAAAAAATCAATTTTCAGGCAAAAAAAATGCTAAAACACGTTTTTTTGGCCCAAAAAGTCGATTTGTACAGTGCTAGAAAAATTTCAATTTTCAGGCAAAAAAAATGCAAAAACACGTTTTTTTTGGCCCAAAAAGTCGATTTGTACTGTGCTAAAAAAAATTCAATTTTCAGGCAAAAGAAATGCTAAAACACGTTTTTTTGGCCCAAAAAGTCGATTTGTACTGTGCTAGAAAAATTTAAATTTTCAGGCAAAAAAAATGCTAAAACACGTTTTTTTGGCCCAAAAAGTCGATTTGTACTGTGCTAGAAAAATTTCAATTTTCAGGCAAAAAAAATGCTAAAACACGTTTTTTTGGCCCAAAAAGTCGATTTGTACTGTGCTAGAAAAATTTCAATTTTCAGGCAAAAAAAATGCAAAAACACGTTTTTTTGGCCCAAAAAGTCGATTTGTACTGTGCTAGAAAAATTTCAATTTTCAGGCAAAAAAAATGCTAAAACACGTTTTTTTGGCCCAAAAAGTCGATTTGTACTGTGCTAGAAAAATTTCAATTTTCAGGCAAAAAAAATGCAAAAACACGTTGTTTTGGCCCAAAAAGTCGATTTGTACTGTGCTAAAAAAAATTCAATTTTCAGACAAAAAAATGCTAAAACACGTTTTTTTGGCCCAAAAAGTCGATTTGTACAGTGCTAGAAAAATTTCAATTTTCAGGCAAAAAAAATGCAAAAACACGTTTTTTTGGCCCAAAAAGTCGATTTGTACAGTGCTAGAAAAATTTCAATTTTCAGGCAAAAAAAATGCAAAAACACGTTTTTTTTGGCCCAAAAAGTCGATTTGTACTGTGCTAAAAAAAATTCAATTTTCAGGCAAAAAAAATGCTAAAACACGTTTTTTTGGCCCAAAAAGTCGATTTGTACTGTGCTAGAAAAATTTCAATTTTCAGGCAAAAAAAATGCTAAAACACGTTTTTTTGGCCCAAAAAGTCGATTTGTACTGTGCTAGAAAAATTTCAATTTTCAGGCAAAAAAAATGCAAAAACACGTTTTTTTGGCCCAAAAAGTCGATTTGTACTGTGCTAAAAAAATTTCAATTTTCAGGCAAAAAAAATGCTAAAACACGTTTTTTTGGCCCAAAAAGTCGATTTGTACTGTGCTAGAAAAATTTCAATTTTCAGGCAAAAAAAATGCAAAAACACGTTTTTTTGGCCCAAAAAGTCGATTTGTACTGTGCTAGAAAAATTTAAATTTTCAGGCAAAAAAAATGCTAAAACACGTTTTTTTGGCCCAAAAAGTCGATTTGTACTGTGCTAGAAAAATTTCAATTTTCAGGCAAAAAAAATGCTAAAACACGTTTTTTTGGCCCAAAAAGTCGATTTGTACTGTGCTAGAAAAATTTCAATTTTCAGGCAAAAAAAATGCAAAAAC
Organism: Petrolisthes manimaculis; assembly: GCA_034508575.1. NCBI lineage: Eukaryota > Metazoa > Arthropoda > Malacostraca > Decapoda > Porcellanidae > Petrolisthes > Petrolisthes manimaculis. The sequence goes on along the minus strand of JAWZYT010003796.1, from coordinate 38,878 downwards.
ACGTTGTTTTGGCCCAAAAAGTCGATTTGTACTTTGCTAAAAAAAATTCAATTTTCAGACAAAAAAATGCTAAAACACGTTTTTTTGGCCCAAAAAGTCGATTTGTACAGTGCTAGAAAAATTTCAATTTTCAGGCAAAAAAAATGCAAAAACACGTTTTTTTGGCCCAAAAAGTCGATTTGTACAGTGCTAGAAAAATTTCAATTTTCAGGCAAAAAAAATGCAAAAACACGTTTTTTTTGGCCCAAAAAGTCGATTTGTACTGTGCTAGAAAAATTTCAATTTTCAGGCAAAAAAAATGCTAAAACACGTTTTTTTGGCCCATAAAGTCGATTTGTACTGTGCTAGAAAAATTTCAATTTTCAGGCAAAAAAAATGCAAAAACACGTTTTTTTGGCCCAAAAAGTCGATTTGTACTGTGCTAAAAAAAAAATCAATTTTCAGGCAAAAAAAATGCTAAAACACGTTTTTTTGGCCCAAAAAGTCGATTTGTACAGTGCTAGAAAAATTTCAATTTTCAGGCAAAAAAAATGCAAAAACACGTTTTTTTTGGCCCAAAAAGTCGATTTGTACTGTGCTAAAAAAAAATTCAATTTTCAGGCAAAAGAAATGCTAAAACACGTTTTTTTGTCCCAAAAAGTCGATTTGTACTGTGCTAGAAAAATTTAAATTTTCAGGCAAAAAAAATGCTAAAACACGTTTTTTTGGCCCAAAAAGTCGATTTGTACTGTGCTAGAAAAATTTCAATTTTCAGGCAAAAAAAATGCAAAAACATGTTTTTTTGGCCCAAAAAGTCGATTTGTACTGTGCTAAAAAAAATTCAATTTTCAGGCAAAAAAAATGCTAAAACACGTTTTTTTGGCCCAAAAAGTCGATTTGTACTGTGCTAGAAAAATTTCAATTTTCAGGCAAAAAAAATGCAAAAACACGTTTTTTTGGCCCAAAAAGTCGATTTGTACAGTGCTAGAAAAATTTCAATTTTCAGGCAAAAAAAATGCAAAAACACGTTTTTTTGGCCCAAAAAGTCGATTTGTACTGTGCTAGAAAAATTTCAATTTTCAGGCAAAAAAAATGCTAAAACACGTTTTTTTGGCCCATAAAGTCGATTTGTACTGTGCTAGAAAAATTTCAATTTTCAGGCAAAAAAAATGCAAAAACACGTTTTTTTGGCCCAAAAAGTCGATTTGTACTGTGCTAAAAAAAAATCAATTTTCAGGCAAAAAAAATGCTAAAACACGTTTTTTTGGCCCAAAAAGTCGATTTGTACAGTGCTAGAAAAATTTCAATTTTCAGGCAAAAAAAATGCAAAAACACGTTTTTTTGGCCCAAAAAGTCGATTTGTACAGTGCTAGAAAAAATTCAATTTTCAGGCAAAAAAAATGCTAAAACACGTTTTTTTGGCCCAAAAAGTCGATTTGTACTGTGCTAAAAAAAATTCAATTTTCAGGCAAAAAAAATGCTAAAACACGTTTTTTTGGCCCAAAAAGTCGATTTGTACTGTGCTAGAAAAATTTCAATTTTCAGGCAAAAAAAATGCTAAAACACGTTTTTTTGGCCCAAAAAGTCGATTTGTACTGTGCTAGAAAAATTTCAATTTTCAGGCAAAAAAAATGCAAAAACACGTTGTTTTGGCCCAAAAAGTCGATTTGTACTGTGCTAGAAAAATTTCAATTTTCAGGCAAAAAAAATGCAAAAACACGTTTTTTTGGCCCAAAAAGTCGATTTGTACTGTGCTAGAAAAATTTCAATTTTCAGGCAAAAAAAATGCTAAAACACGTTTTTTTGGCCCAAAAAGTCGATTTGTACTGTGCTAGAAAAATTTCAATTTTCAGGCAAAAAAAATGCAAAAACACGTTTTTTTGGCCCAAAAAGTCGATTTGTACTGTGCTAAAAAAAAATTAATTTTCAGGCAAAAAAAATGCTAAAACACGTTTTTTTGACCCAAAAAGTCGATTTGTACTGTGCTAGAAAAATTTCAATTTTCAGGCAAAAAAAATGCAAAAACACGTTTTTTTGGCCCAAAAAGTCGATTTGTACAGTGCTAGAAAAATTTCAATTTTCAGGCAAAAAAAATGCAAAAACACGTTTTTTTGGCCCAAAAAGTCGATTTGTACTGTGATAGAAAAATTTCAATTTTCAGGCAAAAAAAATGCTAAAACACGTTTTTTTGGCCCATAAAGTCGATTTGTACTGTGCTAGAAAAATTTCAATTTTCAGGCAAAAAAAATGCAAAAACACGTTTTTTTGGCCCAAAAAGTCGATTTGTACTGTGCTAAAAAAAAATCAATTTTCAGGCAAAAAAAATGCTAAAACACGTTTTTTTGGCCCAAAAAGTCGATTTGTACAGTGCTAGAAAAATTTCAATTTTCAGGCAAAAAAAATGCAAAAACACGTTTTTTTTGGCCCAAAAAGTCGATTTGTACTGTGCTAAAAAAAATTCAATTTTCAGGCAAAAGAAATGCTAAAACACGTTTTTTTGGCCCAAAAAGTCGATTTGTACTGTGCTAGAAAAATTTAAATTTTCAGGCAAAAAAAATGCTAAAACACGTTTTTTTGGCCCAAAAAGTCGATTTGTACTGTGCTAGAAAAATTTCAATTTTCAGGCAAAAAAAATGCTAAAACACGTTTTTTTGGCCCAAAAAGTCGATTTGTACTGTGCTAGAAAAATTTCAATTTTCAGGCAAAAAAAATGCAAAAACACGTTTTTTTGGCCCAAAAAGTCGATTTGTACTGTGCTAGAAAAATTTCAATTTTCAGGCAAAAAAAATGCTAAAACACGTTTTTTTGGCCCAAAAAGTCGATTTGTACTGTGCTAGAAAAATTTCAATTTTCAGGCAAAAAAAATGCAAAAACACGTTGTTTTGGCCCAAAAAGTCGATTTGTACTGTGCTAAAAAAAATTCAATTTTCAGACAAAAAAATGCTAAAACACGTTTTTTTGGCCCAAAAAGTCGATTTGTACAGTGCTAGAAAAATTTCAATTTTCAGGCAAAAAAAATGCAAAAACACGTTTTTTTGGCCCAAAAAGTCGATTTGTACAGTGCTAGAAAAATTTCAATTTTCAGGCAAAAAAAATGCAAAAACACGTTTTTTTTGGCCCAAAAAGTCGATTTGTACTGTGCTAAAAAAAATTCAATTTTCAGGCAAAAAAAATGCTAAAACACGTTTTTTTGGCCCAAAAAGTCGATTTGTACTGTGCTAGAAAAATTTCAATTTTCAGGCAAAAAAAATGCTAAAACACGTTTTTTTGGCCCAAAAAGTCGATTTGTACTGTGCTAGAAAAATTTCAATTTTCAGGCAAAAAAAATGCAAAAACACGTTTTTTTGGCCCAAAAAGTCGATTTGTACTGTGCTAAAAAAATTTCAATTTTCAGGCAAAAAAAATGCTAAAACACGTTTTTTTGGCCCAAAAAGTCGATTTGTACTGTGCTAGAAAAATTTCAATTTTCAGGCAAAAAAAATGCAAAAACACGTTTTTTTGGCCCAAAAAGTCGATTTGTACTGTGCTAAAAAAAATTCAATTTTCAGGCAAAAAAAATGCTAAAACACGTTTTTTTGGCCCAAAAAGTCGATTTGTACTGTGCTAGAAAAATTTCAATTTTCAGGCAAAAAAAATGCAAAAACACGTTTTTTTGGCCCAAAAAGTCGATTTGTACAGTGCTAGAAAAATTTCAATTTTCAGGCAAAAAAAATGCAAAAACACGTTTTTTTGGCCCAAAAAGTCGATTTGTACTGTGCTAGAAAAATTTCAATTTTCAGGCAAAAAAAATGCTAAAACACGTTTTTTTGGCCCATAAAGTCGATTTGTACTGTGCTAGAAAAATTTCAATTTTCAGGCAAAAAAAATGCAAAAACACGTTTTTTTGGCCCAAAAAGTCGATTTGTACTGTGCTAAAAAAAAATCAATTTTCAGGCAAAAAAAATGCTAAAACACGTTTTTTTGGCCCAAAAAGTCGATTTGTACAGTGCTAGAAAAATTTCAATTTTCAGGCAAAAAAATTGCAAAAACACGTTTTTTTGGCCCAAAAAGTCGATTTGTACAGTGCTAGAAAAATTTCAATTTTCAGGCAAAAAAAATGCTAAAACACGTTTTTTTGGCCCAAAAAGTCGATTTGTACTGTGCTAAAAAAAAATCAATTTTCAGGCAAAAAAAATGCTAAAACACGTTTTTTTGGCCCAAAAAGTCGATTTGTACTGTGCTAGAAAAATTTCAATTTTCAGGCAAAAAAAATGCTAAAACACGTTTTTTTGGCCCAAAAAGTCGATTTGTACTGTGCTAGAAAAATTTCAATTTTCAGGCAAAAAAAATGCAAAAACACGTTGTTTTGGCCCAAAAAGTCGATTTGTACTGTGCTAAAAAAAAATCAATTTTCAGACAAAAAAATGCTAAAACACGTTTTTTTGGCCCAAAAAGTCGATTTGTACAGTGCTAGAAAAATTTCAATTTTCAGGCAAAAAAAATGCAAAAACACGTTTTTTTGGCCCAAAAAGTCGATTTGTACAGTGCTAGAAAAATTTCAATTTTCAGGCAAAAAAAATGCAAAAACACGTTTTTTTTGGCCCAAAAAGTCGATTTGTACTGTGATAAAAAAAATTCAATTTTCAGGCAAAAGAAATGCTAAAACACGTTTTTTTGGCCCAAAAAGTCGATTTGTACTGTGCTAGAAAAATTTAAATTTTCAGGCAAAAAAAATGCTAAAACACGTTTTTTTTGGCCCAAAAAGTCGATTTGTACTGTGCTAGAAAAATTTCAATTTTCAGGCAAAAAAAATGCTAAAACACGTTTTTTTGGCCCAAAAAGTCGATTTGTACTGTGCTAGAAAAATTTCAATTTTCAGGCAAAAAAAATGCAAAAACACGTTTTTTTGGCCCAAAAAGTCGATTTGTACTGTGCTAAAAAAAAATCAATTTTCAGGCAAAAAAAATGCTAAAACACGTTTTTTTGGCCCAAAAAGTCGATTTGTACAGTGCTAGAAAAATTTCAATTTTCAGGCAAAAAAAATGCAAAAACACGTTTTTTTTGGCCCAAAAAGTCGATTTGTACTGTGCTAAAAAAAATTCAATTTTCAGGCAAAAGAAATGCTAAAACACGTTTTTTTGGCCCAAAAAGTCGATTTGTACTGTGCTAGAAAAATTTAAATTTTCAGGCAAAAAAAATGCTAAAACACGTTTTTTTGGCCCAAAAAGTCGATTTGTACTGTGCTAGAAAAATTTCAATTTTCAGGCAAAAAAAATGCTAAAACACGTTTTTTTGGCCCAAAAAGTCGATTTGTACTGTGCTAGAAAAATTTCAATTTTCAGGCAAAAAAAATGCAAAAACACGTTTTTTTGGCCCAAAAAGTCGATTTGTACTGTGCTAGAAAAATTTCAATTTTCAGGCAAAAAAAATGCAAAAACACGTTTTTTTGGCCCAAAAAGTCGATTTGTACTGTGCTAGAAAAATTTCAATTTTCAGGCAAAAAAAATGCTAAAACACGTTTTTTTGGCCCAAAAAGTCGATTTGTACTGTGCTAGAAAAATTTCAATTTTCAGGCAAAAAAAATGCAAAAACACGTTGTTTTGGCCCAAAAAGTCGATTTGTACTGTGCTAAAAAAAATTCAATTTTCAGACAAAAAAATGCTAAAACACGTTTTTTTGGCCCAAAAAGTCGATTTGTACAGTGCTAGAAAAATTTCAATTTTCAGGCAAAAAAAATGCAAAAACACGTTTTTTTGGCCCAAAAAGTCGATTTGTACAGTGCTAGAAAAATTTCAATTTTCAGGCAAAAAAAATGCAAAAACACGTTTTTTTTGGCCCAAAAAGTCGATTTGTACTGTGCTAAAAAAAATTCAATTTTCAGGCAAAAAAAATGCTAAAACACGTTTTTTTGGCCCAAAAAGTCGATTTGTACTGTGCTAGAAAAATTTCAATTTTCAGGCAAAAAAAATGCTAAAACACGTTTTTTTGGCCCAAAAAGTCGATTTGTACTGTGCTAGAAAAATTTCAATTTTCAGGCAAAAAAAATGCAAAAACACGTTTTTTTGGCCCAAAAAGTCGATTTGTACTGTGCTAAAAAAATTTCAATTTTCAGGCAAAAAAAAATGCTAAAACACGTTTTTTTGGCCCAAAAAGTCGATTTGTACTGTGCTAGAAAAATTTCAATTTTCAGGCAAAAAAAATGCAAAAACACGTTTTTTTGGCCCAAAAAGTCGATTTGTACTGTGCTAAAAAAAATTCAATTTTCAGGCAAAAAAAATGCTAAAACACGTTTTTTTGGCCCAAAAAGTCGATTTGTACTGTGCTAGAAAAATTTCAATTTTCAGGCAAAAAAAATGCAAAAACACGTTTTTTTGGCCCAAAAAGTCGATTTGTACAGTGCTAGAAAAATTTCAATTTTCAGGCAAAAAAAATGCAAAAACACGTTTTTTTGGCCCAAAAAGTCGATTTGTACTGTGCTAGAAAAATTTCAATTTTCAGGCAAAAAAAATGCTAAAACACGTTTTTTTGGCCCATAAAGTCGATTTGTACTGTGCTAGAAAAATTTCAATTTTCAGGCAAAAAAAATGCAAAAACACGTTTTTTTGGCCCAAAAAGTCGATTTGTACTGTGCTAAAAAAAATCAATTTTCAGGCAAAAAAAATGCTAAAACACGTTTTTTTGGCCCAAAAAGTCGATTTGTACAGTGCTAGAAAAATTTCAATTTTCAGGCAAAAAAAATGCAAAAACACGTTTTTTTGGCCCAAAAAGTCGATTTGTACAGTGCTAGAAAAATTTCAATTTTCAGGCAAAAAAAATGCTAAAACACGTTTTTTTGGCCCAAAAAGTCGATTTGTACTGTGCTAAAAAAAATTCAATTTTCAGGCAAAAAAAATGCTAAAACACGTTTTTTTGGCCCAAAAAGTCGATTTGTACTGTGCTAGAAAAATTTCAATTTTCAGGCAAAAAAAATGCTAAAACACGTTTTTTTGGCCCAAAAAGTCGATTTGTACTGTGCTAGAAAAATTTCAATTTTCAGGCAAAAAAAATGCAAAAACACGTTGTTTTGGCCCAAAAAGTCGATTTGTACTGTGCTAAAAAAAATTCAATTTTCAGACAAAAAAATGCTAAAACACGTTTTTTTGGCCCAAAAAGTCGATTTGTACTGTGCTAGAAAAATTTAAATTTTCAGGCAAAAAAAATGCTAAAACACGTTTTTTTGGCCCAAAAAGTCGATTTGTACTGTGCTAGAAAAATTTCAATTTTCAGGCAAAAAAAATGCTAAAACACGTTTTTTTGGCCCAAAAAGTCGATTTGTACTGTGCTAGAAAAATTTCAATTTTCAGGCAAAAAAAATGCAAAAACACGTTTTTTTGGCCCAAAAAGTCGATTTGTACTGTGCTAGAAAAATTTCAATTTTCAGGCAAAAAAAATGCAAAAACACGTTTTTTTGGCCCAAAAAGTCGATTTGTACTGTGCTAGAAAAATTTCAATTTTCAGGCAAAAAAAATGCTAAAACACGTTTTTTTGGCCCAAAAAGTCGATTTGTACTGTGCTAGAAAAATTTCAATTTTCAGGCAAAAAAAATGCAAAAACACGTTGTTTTGGCCCAAAAAGTCGATTTGTACTTTGCTAAAAAAAATTCAATTTTCAGACAAAAAAATGCTAAAACACGTTTTTTTGGCCCAAAAAGTCGATTTGTACAGTGCTAGAAAAATTTCAATTTTCAGGCAAAAAAAATGAAAAAACACGTTTTTTTGGCCCAAAAAGTCGATTTGTACAGTGCTAGAAAAATTTCAATTTTCAGGCAAAAAAAATGCAAAAACACGTTTTTTTTGGCCCAAAAAGTCGATTTGTACTGTGCTAGAAAAATTTCAATTTTCAGGCAAAAAAAATGCTAAAACACGTTTTTTTGGCCCAAAAAGTCGATTTGTACTGTGCTAGAAAAATTTCAATTTTCAGGCAAAAAAAATGCAAAAACACGTTTTTTTGGCCCAAAAAGTCGATTTGTACTGTGCTAAAAAAATTTCAATTTTCAGGCAAAAAAAATGCTAAAACACGTTTTTTTGGCCCAAAAAGTCGATTTGTACTGTGCTAGAAAAATTTCAATTTTCAGGCAAAAAAAATGCAAAAACACGTTTTTTTGGCCCAAAAAGTCGATTTGTACTGTGCTAAAAAAATTTCAATTTTCAGGCAAAAAAAATGCAAAAACACGTTTTTTTGGCCCAAAAAGTCGATTTGTACAGTGCTAGAAAAATTTCAATTTTCAGGCAAAAAAATGCTAAAACACGTTTTTTTGGCCCAAAAAGTCGATTTGTACTGTGCTAGAAAAATTTCAATTTTCAGGCAAAAAAAATGCAAAAACACGTTTTTTGGCCCAAAAAGTCGATTTGTACTGTGCTAGAAAAATTTCAATTTTCAGGCAAAAAAAATGCTAAAACACGTTTTTTTGGCCCAAAAAGTCGATTTGTACAGTGCTAGAAAAATTTCAATTTTCAGGCAAAAAAAATGCTAAAACACGTTTTTTTGGCCCAAAAAGTCGATTTGTACTGTGCTAGAAAAATTTCAATTTTCAGGCAAAAAAATGCTAAAACACGTTTTTTTGGCCCAAAAAGTCGATTTGTACTGTGCTAGAAAAATTTCAATTTTCAGGCAAAAAAAATGCAAAAACACGTTTTTTTGGCCCAAAAAGTCGATTTGTACTGTGCTAGAAAAATTTCAATTTTCAGGCAAAAAAAATGCTAAAACACGTTTTTTTGGCCCAAAAAGTCGATTTGTACTGTGCTAGAAAAATTTCAATTTTCAGGTAAAAAAAATGCTAAAACACGTTTTTTTGGCCCAAAAAGTCGATTTGTACTGTGCTAAAAAAAATTCAATTTTCAGGCAAAAAAAATGCTAAAACACGTTTTTTTGGCCCAAAAAGTCGATTTGTACTGTGCTAGAAAAATTTCAATTTTCAGGCAAAAAAAATGCAAAAACACGTTTTTTTGGCCCAAAAAGTCGATTTGTACAGTGCTAGAAAAATTTCAATTTTCAGGCAAAAAAAATGCAAAAACACGTTTTTTTGGCCCAAAAAGTCGATTTGTACTGTGCTAGAAAAATTTCAATTTTCAGGCAAAAAAAATGCTAAAACACGTTTTTTTGGCCCATAAAGTCGATTTGTACTGTGCTAGAAAAATTTCAATTTTCAGGCAAAAAAAATGCAAAAACACGTTTTTTTGGCCCAAAAAGTCGATTTGTACTGTGCTAAAAAAAAATCAATTTTCAGGCAAAAAAAATGCTAAAACACGTTTTTTTGGCCCAAAAAGTCGATTTGTACAGTGCTAGAAAAATTTCAATTTTCAGGCAAAAAAAATGCAAAAACACGTTTTTTTGGCCCAAAAAGTCGATTTGTACAGTGCTAGAAAAATTTCAATTTTCAGGCAAAAAAAATGCTAAAACACGTTTTTTTGGCCCAAAAAGTCGATTTGTACTGTGCTAAAAAAAATTCAATTTTCAGGCAAAAAAAATGCTAAAACACGTTTTTTTGGCCCAAAAAGTCGATTTGTACTGTGCTAGAAAAATTTCAATTTTCAGGCAAAAAAAATGCTAAAACACGTTTTTTTGGCCCAAAAAGTCGATTTGTACTGTGCTAGAAAAATTTCAATTTTCAGGCAAAAAAAATGCAAAAACACGTTGTTTTGGCCCAAAAAGTCGATTTGTACTGTGCTAAAAAAAATTCAATTTTCAGACAAAAAAATGCTAAAACACGTTTTTTTGGCCCAAAAAGTCGATTTGTACTGTGCTAGAAAAATTTAAATTTTCAGGCAAAAAAAATGCTAAAACACGTTTTTTTGGCCCAAAAAGTCGATTTGTACTGTGCTAGAAAAATTTCAATTTTCAGGCAAAAAAAATGCTAAAACACGTTTTTTTGGCCCAAAAAGTCGATTTGTACTGTGCTAGAAAAATTTCAATTTTCAGGCAAAAAAAATGCAAAAACACGTTTTTTTGGCCCAAAAAGTCGATTTGTACTGTGCTAGAAAAATTTCAATTTTCAGGCAAAAAAAATGCAAAAACACGTTTTTTTGGCCCAAAAAGTCGATTTGTACTGTGCTAGAAAAATTTCAATTTTCAGGCAAAAAAAATGCTAAAACACGTTTTTTTGGCCCAAAAAGTCGATTTGTACTGTGCTAGAAAAATTTCAATTTTCAGGCAAAAAAAATGCAAAAACACGTTGTTTTGGCCCAAAAAGTCGATTTGTACTTTGCTAAAAAAAATTCAATTTTCAGACAAAAAAATGCTAAAACACGTTTTTTTGGCCCAAAAAGTCGATTTGTACAGTGCTAGAAAAATTTCAATTTTCAGGCAAAAAAAATGCAAAAACACGTTTTTTTGGCCCAAAAAGTCGATTTGTACAGTGCTAGAAAAATTTCAATTTTCAGGCAAAAAAAATGCAAAAACACGTTTTTTTTTGCCCAAAAAGTCGATTTGTACTGTGCTAGAAAAATTTCAATTTTCAGGCAAAAAAAATGCTAAAACACGTTTTTTTGGCCCAAAAAGTCGATTTGTACTGTGCTAGAAAAATTTCAATTTTCAGGCAAAAAAAATGCAAAAACACGTTTTTTTGGCCCAAAAAGTCGATTTGTACTGTGCTAAAAAAATTTCAATTTTCAGGCAAAAAAAATGCTAAAACACGTTTTTTTGGCCCAAAAAGTCGATTTGTACTGTGCTAGAAAAATTTCAATTTTCAGGCAAAAAAAATGCAAAAACACGTTTTTTTGGCCCAAAAAGTCGATTTGTACTGTGCTAAAAAAATTTCAATTTTCAGGCAAAAAAAATGCAAAAACACGTTTTTTTGGCCCAAAAAGTCGATTTGTACAGTGCTAAAAAAATTTCAATTTTCAGGCAAAAAAATGCTAAAACACGTTTTTTTGGCCCAAAAAGTCGATTTGTACAGTGCTAGAAAAATTTCAATTTTCAGGCAAAAAAAATGCAAAAACACGTTTTTTTGGCCCAAAAAGTCGATTTGTACAGTGCTAGAAAAATTTCAATTTTCAGGCAAAAAAAATGCTAAAACACGTTTTTTTGGCCCAAAAAGTCGATTTGTACTGTGCTAAAAAAAATTCAATTTTCAGGCAAAAAAAATGCTAAAACACGTTTTTTTGGCCCAAAAAGTCGATTTGTACTGTGCTAGAAAAATTTCAATTTTCAGGCAAAAAAAATGCTAAAACACGTTTTTTTGGCCCAAAAAGTCGATTTGTACTGTGCTAGAAAAATTTCAATTTTCAGGCAAAAAAAATGCAAAAACACGTTGTTTTGGCCCAAAAAGTCGATTTGTACTGTGCTAAAAAAAATTCAATTTTCAGACAAAAAAATGCTAAAACACGTTTTTTTGGCCCAAAAAGTCGATTTGTACTGTGCTAGAAAAATTTAAATTTTCAGGCAAAAAAAATGCTAAAACACGTTTTTTTGGCCCAAAAAGTCGATTTGTACTGTGCTAGAAAAATTTCAATTTTCAGGCAAAAAAAATGCTAAAACACGTTTTTTTGGCCCAAAAAGTCGATTTGTACTGTGCTAGAAAAATTTCAATTTTCAGGCAAAAAAAATGCAAAAACACGTTTTTTTGGCCCAAAAAGTCGATTTGTACTGTGCTAGAAAAATTTCAATTTTCAGGCAAAAAAAATGCAAAAACACGTTTTTTTGGCCCAAAAAGTCGATTTGTACTGTGCTAGAAAAATTTCAATTTTCAGGCAAAAAAAATGCTAAAACACGTTTTTTTGGCCCAAAAAGTCGATTTGTACTGTGCTAGAAAAATTTCAATTTTCAGGCAAAAAAAATGCAAAAACACGTTGTTTTGGCCCAAAAAGTCGATTTGTACTTTGCTAAAAAAAATTCAATTTTCAGACAAAAAAATGCTAAAACACGTTTTTTTGGCCCAAAAAGTCGATTTGTACAGTGCTAGAAAAATTTCAATTTTCAGGCAAAAAAAATGCAAAAACACGTTTTTTTGGCCCAAAAAGTCGATTTGTACAGTGCTAGAAAAATTTCAATTTTCAGGCAAAAAAAATGCAAAAACACGTTTTTTTTTGCCCAAAAAGTCGATTTGTACTGTGCTAGAAAAATTTCAATTTTCAGGCAAAAAAAATGCTAAAACACGTTTTTTTGGCCCAAAAAGTCGATTTGTACTGTGCTAGAAAAATTTCAATTTTCAGGCAAAAAAAATGCAAAAACACGTTTTTTTGGCCCAAAAAGTCGATTTGTACTGTGCTAAAAAAATTTCAATTTTCAGGCAAAAAAAATGCTAAAACACGTTTTTTTGGCCCAAAAAGTCGATTTGTACTGTGCTAGAAAAATTTCAATTTTCAGGCAAAAAAAATGCAAAAACACGTTTTTTTGGCCCAAAAAGTCGATTTGTACTGTGCTAAAAAAATTTCAATTTTCAGGCAAAAAAAATGCAAAAACACGTTTTTTTGGCCCAAAAAGTCGATTTGTACAGTGCTAAAAAAATTTCAATTTTCAGGCAAAAAAATGCTAAAACACGTTTTTTTGGCCCAAAAAGTCGATTTGTACTGTGCTAGAAAAATTTCAATTTTCAGGCAAAAAAAATGCAAAAACACGTTTTTTTGGCCCAAAAAGTCGATTTGTACTGTGCTAGAAAAATTTCAATTTTCAGGCAAAAAAAATGCAAAAACACGTTTTTTTGGCCCAAAAACTCGATTTGTACAGTGCTAGAAAAATTTCAATTTTCAGGCAAAAAAAATGCTAAAACACGTTTTTTTGGCCCAAAAAGTCGATTTGTACTGTGCTAGAAAAATTTCAATTTTCAGGCAAAAAAATGCTAAAACACGTTTTTTTGGCCCAAAAAGTCGATTTGTACTGTGCTAGAAAAATTTCAATTTTCAGGCAAAAAAAATGCAAAAACACGTTTTTTTGGCCCAAAAAGTCGATTTGTACTGTGCTAGAAAAATTTCAATTTTCAGGCAAAAAAAATGCTAAAACACGTTTTTTTGGCCCAAAAAGTCGATTTGTACTGTGCTAGAAAAATTTCAATTTTCAGGTAAAAAAAATGCTAAAACACGTTTTTTTGGCCCAAAAAGTCGATTTGTACTGTGCTAGAAAAATTTCAATTTTCAGGCAAAAAAAATGCAAAAACACGTTTTTTTGGCCCAAAAAGTCGATTTCTACTGTGCTAGAAAAATTTAAATTTTCAGGCAAAAAAAATGCAAAAACACGTTTTTTTGGCCCAAAAAGTCGATTTGTACTGTGCTAGAAAAATTTCAATTTTCAGGCAAAAAAAATGCTAAAACACGTTTTTTTGGCCCAAAAAGTCGATTTGTACTGTGCTAGAAAAATTTCAATTTTCAGGCAAAAAAAATGCAAAAACACGTTTTTTTGGCCCAAAAAGTCGATTTGTACTGTGCTAGAAAAATTTCAATTTTCAGGCAAAAAAAATGCTAAAACACGTTTTTTTGGCCCATAAAGTCGATTTGTACTGTGCTAGAAAAATTTCAATTTTCAGGCAAAAAAAATGCAAAAACACGTTTTTTTGGCCCAAAAAGTCGATTTGTACTGTGCTAAAAAAAAATCAATTTTCAGGCAAAAAAAATGCTAAAACACGTTTTTTTGGCCCAAAAAGTCGATTTGTACAGTGCTAGAAAAATTTCAATTTTCAGGCAAAAAAAAATGCAAAAACACGTTTTTTTGGCCCAAAAAGTCGATTTGTACAGTGCTAGAAAAATTTCAATTTTCAGGCAAAAAAAAATGCTAAAACACGTTTTTTTGGCCCAAAAAGTCGATTTGTACTGTGCTAAAAAAAATTCAATTTTCAGGCAAAAAAAATGCTAAAACACGTTTTTTTGGCCCAAAAAGTCGATTTGTACTGTGCTAGAAAAATTTCAATTTTCAGGCAAAAAAAATGCTAAAACACGTTTTTTTGGCCCAAAAAGTCGATTTGTACTGTGCTAGAAAAATTTCAATTTTCAGGCAAAAAAAATGCAAAAACACGTTGTTTTGGCCCAAAAAGTCGATTTGTACTGTGCTAAAAAAAATTCAATTTTCAGACAAAAAAATGCTAAAACACGTTTTTTTGGCCCAAAAAGTCGATTTGTACTGTGCTAGAAAAATTTAAATTTTCAGGCAAAAAAAATGCTAAAACACGTTTTTTTGGCCCAAAAAGTCGATTTGTACTGTGCTAGAAAAATTTCAATTTTCAGGCAAAAAAAATGCTAAAACACGTTTTTTTGGCCCAAAAAGTCGATTTGTACTGTGCTAGAAAAATTTCAATTTTCAGGCAAAAAAAATGCAAAAACACGTTGTTTTGGCCCAAAAAGTCGATTTGTACTTTGCTAAAAAAAAATCAATTTTCAGACAAAAAAATGCTAAAACACGTTTTTTTGGCCCAAAAAGTCGATTTGTACAGTGCTAGAAAAATTTCAATTTTCAGGCAAAAAAAATGCAAAAACACGTTTTTTTGGCCCAAAAAGTCGATTTGTACAGTGCTAGAAAAATTTCAATTTTCAGGCAAAAAAAATGCAAAAACACGTTTTTTTTGGCCCAAAAAGTCGATTTGTACTGTGCTAAAAAAAATTCAATTTTCAGGCAAAAAAAATGCTAAAACACGTTTTTTTGGCCCAAAAAGTCGATTTGTACTGTGCTAGAAAAATTTCAATTTTCAGGCAAAAAAAATGCTAAAACACGTTTTTTTGGCCCAAAAAGTCGATTTGTACTGTGCTAGAAAAATTTCAATTTTCAGGCAAAAAAAATGCAAAAACACGTTTTTTTGGCCCAAAAAGTCGATTTGTACTGTGCTAAAAAAAATTCAATTTTCAGGCAAAAAAAATGCTAAAACACGTTTTTTTGGCCCAAAAAGTCGATTTGTACTGTGCTAGAAAAATTTCAATTTTCAGGCAAAAAAAATGCTAAAACACGTTTTTTTGGCCCAAAAAGTCGATTTGTACTGTGCTAAAAAAATTTCAATTTTCAGGCAAAAAAAATGCAAAAACACGTTTTTTTGGCCCAAAAAGTCGATTTGTACAGTGCTAGAAAAATTTCAATTTTCAGGCAAAAAAATGCTAAAACACGTTTTTTTGGCCCAAAAAGTCGATTTGTACTGTGCTAGAAAAATTTCAATTTTCAGGCAAAAAAAATGCAAAAACACGTTTTTTTGGCCCAAAAAGTCGATATGTACTGTGCTAGAAAAATTTCAATTTTCAGGCAAAAAAAATGCAAAAACACGTTTTTTTGGCCCAAAAAGTCGATTTGTACAGTGCTAGAAAAATTTCAATTTTCAGGCAAAAAAAATGCTAAAACACGTTTTTTTGGCCCAAAAAGTCGATTTGTACTGTGCTAGAAAAATTTCAATTTTCAGGCAAAAAAATGCTAAAACACGTTTTTTTGGCCCAAAAAGTCGATTTGTACTGTACTAGAAAAATTTCAATTTTCAGGCAAAAAAAATGCAAAAACACGTTTTTTTGGCCCAAAAAGTCGATTTGTACTGTGCTAGAAAAATTTCAATTTTCAGGCAAAAAAAATGCTAAAACACGTTTTTTTGGCCCAAAAAGTCGATTTGTACTGTGCTAGAAAAATTTCAATTTTCAGGTAAAAAAAATGCTAAAACACGTTTTTTTGGCCCAAAAAGTCGATTTGTACTGTGCTAGAAAAATTTCAATTTTCAGGCAAAAAAAATGCAAAAACACGTTTTTTTGGCCCAAAAAGTCGATTTCTACTGTGCTAGAAAAATTTCAATTTTCAGGCAAAAAAAATGCAAAAACACGTTTTTTTGGCCCAAAAAGTCGATTTGTACTGTGCTAGAAAAATTTCAATTTTCAGGCAAAAAAAATGCTAAAACACGTTTTTTTGGCCCAAAAAGTCGATTTGTACTGTGCTAGAAAAATTTCAATTTTCAGGCAAAAAAAATGCAAAAACACGTTTTTTTGGCCCAAAAAGTCGATTTGTACTGTGCTAGAAAAATTTCAATTTTCAGGCAAAAAAAAAGCAAAAACACGTTTTTTTGGCCCAAAAAGTCGATTTGTACTGTGCTAAAAAAAATTCAATTTTCAGGCAAAAAAAATGCTAAAACACGTTTTTTTGGCCCAAAAAGTCGATTTGTACAGTGCTAGAAAAATTTCAATTTTCAGGCAAAAAAAATGCTAAAACACGTTTTTTTGGCCCAAAAAGTCGATTTGTACAGTGCTAGAAAAATTTCAATTTTCAGGCAAAAAAAATGCAAAAACACGTTTTTTTGGCCCAAAAAGTCGATTTGTACTGTGCTAGAAAAATTTCAATTTTCAGGCAAAAAAAATGCTAAAACACGTTTTTTTGGCCCAAAAAGTCGATTTGTACTGTGCTAGAAAAATTTCAATTTTCAGGTAAAAAAAATGCTAAAACACGTTTTTTTGGCCCAAAAAGTCGATTTGTACTGTGCTAGAAAAATTTCAATTTTCAGGCAAAAAAAATGCTAAAACACGTTTTTTTGGCCCAAAAAGTCGATTTGTACTGTGCTAGAAAAATTTCAATTTTCAGGCAAAAAAAATGCAAAAACACGTTTTTTTGGCCCAAAAAGTCGATTTGTACTGTGCTAAAAAAAAATCAATTTTCAGGCAAAAAAAATGCTAAAACACGTTTTTTTGGCCCAAAAGGTCGATTTGTACAGTGCTAGAAAAATTTCAATTTTCAGGCAAAAAAAATGCAAAAACACGTTTTTTTGGCCCAAAAAGTCGATTTGTACAGTGCTAGAAAAATTTCAATTTTCAGGCAAAAAAAATGCTAAAACACGTTTTTTTGGCCCAAAAAGTCGATTTGTACTGTGCTAAAAAAAATTCAATTTTCAGGCAAAAAAAATGCTAAAACACGTTTTTTTGGCCCAAAAAGTCGATTTGTACTGTGCTAGAAAAATTTCAATTTTCAGGCAAAAAAAATGCTAAAACACGTTTTTTTGGCCCAAAAGTCGATTTGTACTGTGCTAGAAAAATTTCAATTTTCAGGCAAAAAAAATGCAAAAACACGTTGTTTTGGCCCAAAAAGTCGATTTGTACTGTGCTAGAAAAATTTCAATTTTCAGGCAAAAAAAATGCTAAAACACGTTTTTTTGGCCCAAAAAGTCGATTTGTACTGTGCTAGAAAAATTTCAATTTTCAGGCAAAAAAAATGCAAAAACACGTTTTTTTGGCCCAAAAAGTCGATTTGTACTGTGCTAAAAAAATTTCAATTTTCAGGCAAAAAAAATGCTAAAACACGTTTTTTTGGCCCAAAAAGTCGATTTGTACTGTGCTAGAAAAATTTCAATTTTCAGGCAAAAAAAATGCAAAAACACGTTTTTTTGGCCCAAAAAGTCGATTTGTACTGTGCTAAAAAAAATTCAATTTTCAGGCAAAAAAAATGCTAAAACACGTTTTTTTGGCCCAAAAAGTCGATTTGTACTGTGCTAGAAAAATTTCAATTTTCAGGCAAAAAAAATGCAAAAACACGTTTTTTTGGCCCAAAAAGTCGATTTGTACAGTGCTAGAAAAATTTCAATTTTCAGGCAAAAAAAATGCAAAAACACGTTTTTTTGGCCCAAAAAGTCGATTTGTACTGTGCTAGAAAAATTTCAATTTTCAGGCAAAAAAAATGCTAAAACACGTTTTTTTGGCCCATAAAGTCGATTTGTACTGTGCTAGAAAAATTTCAATTTTCAGGCAAAAAAAATGCAAAAACACGTTTTTTTGGCCCAAAAAGTCGATTTGTACTGTGCTAAAAAAAAATCAATTTTCAGGCAAAAAAAATGCTAAAACACGTTTTTTTGGCCCAAAAAGTCGATTTGTACAGTGCTAGAAAAATTTCAATTTTCAGGCAAAAAAAATGCAAAAACACGTTTTTTTGGCCCAAAAAGTCGATTTGTACAGTGCTAGAAAAATTTCAATTTTCAGGCAAAAAAAATGCTAAAACACGTTTTTTTGGCCCAAAAAGTCGATTTGTACTGTGCTAAAAAAAATTCAATTTTCAGGCAAAAAAAATGCTAAAACACGTTTTTTTGGCCCAAAAAGTCGATTTGTACTGTGCTAGAAAAATTTCAATTTTCAGGCAAAAAAAATGCTAAAACACGTTTTTTTGGCCCAAAAAGTCGATTTGTACTGTGCTAGAAAAATTTCAATTTTCAGGCAAAAAAAATGCAAAAACACGTTGTTTTGGCCCAAAAAGTCGATTTGTACTGTGCTAAAAAAAATTCAATTTTCAGACAAAAAAATGCTAAAACACGTTTTTTTGGCCCAAAAAGTCGATTTGTACAGTGCTAGAAAAATTTCAATTTTCAGGCAAAAAAAATGCAAAAACACGTTTTTTTGGCCCAAAAAGTCGATTTGTACAGTGCTAGAAAAATTTCAATTTTCAGGCAAAAAAAATGCAAAAACACGTTTTTTTTGGCCCAAAAAGTCGATTTGTACTGTGCTAAAAAAAATTCAATTTTCAGGCAAAAGAAATGCTAAAACACGTTTTTTTGGCCCAAAAAGTCGATTTGTACTGTGCTAGAAAAATTTAAATTTTCAGGCAAAAAAAATGCTAAAACACGTTTTTTTGGCCCAAAAAGTCGATTTGTACTGTGCTAGAAAAATTTCAATTTTCAGGCAAAAAAAATGCTAAAACACGTTTTTTTGGCCCAAAAAGTCGATTTGTACTGTGCTAGAAAAATTTCAATTTTCAGGCAAAAAAAATGCAAAAACACGTTTTTTTGGCCCAAAAAGTCGATTTGTACTGTGCTAGAAAAATTTCAATTTTCAGGCAAAAAAAATGCAAAAACACGTTTTTTTGGCCCAAAAAGTCGATTTGTACTGTGCTAGAAAAATTTCAATTTTCAGGCAAAAAAAATGCTAAAACACGTTTTTTTGGCCCAAAAAGTCGATTTGTACTGTGCTAGAAAAATTTCAATTTTCAGGCAAAAAAAATGCAAAAACACGTTGTTTTGGCCCAAAAAGTCGATTTGTACTGTGCTAAAAAAAATTCAATTTTCAGACAAAAAAATGCTAAAACACGTTTTTTTGGCCCAAAAAGTCGATTTGTACAGTGCTAGAAAAATTTCAATTTTCAGGCAAAAAAAATGCAAAAACACGTTTTTTTGGCCCAAAAAGTCGATTTGTACAGTGCTAGAAAAATTTCAATTTTCAGGCAAAAAAAATGCAAAAACACGTTTTTTTTGGCCCAAAAAGTCGATTTGTACTGTGCTAAAAAAAATTCAATTTTCAGGCAAAAAAAATGCTAAAACACGTTTTTTTGGCCCAAAAAGTCGATTTGTACTGTGCTAGAAAAATTTCAATTTTCAGGCAAAAAAAATGCTAAAACACGTTTTTTTGGCCCAAAAAGTCGATTTGTACTGTGCTAGAAAAATTTCAATTTTCAGGCAAAAAAAATGCAAAAACACGTTTTTTTGGCCCAAAAAGTCGATTTGTACTGTGCTAAAAAAAATTCAATTTTCAGGCAAAAAAAATGCTAAAACACGTTTTTTTGGCCCAAAAAGTCGATTTGTACTGTGCTAGAAAAAATTCAATTTTCAGGCAAAAAAAATGCAAAAACACGTTTTTTTGGCCCAAAAAGTCGATTTGTACTGTGCTAAAAAAAATTCAATTTTCAGGCAAAAAAAATGCAAAAACACGTTTTTTTGGCCCAAAAAGTCGATTTGTACAGTGCTAGAAAAATTTCAATTTTCAGGCAAAAAAATGCTAAAACACGTTTTTTTGGCCCAAAAAGTCGATTTGTACTGTGCTAGAAAAATTTCAATTTTCAGGCAAAAAAAATGCAAAAACACGTTTTTTTGGCCCAAAAAGTCGATTTGTACTGTGCTAGAAAAATTTCAATTTTCAGGCAAAAAAAATGCTAAAACACGTTTTTTTGGCCCAAAAAGTCGATTTGTACTGTGCTAGAAAAATTTCAATTTTCAGGTAAAAAAAATGCTAAAACACGTTTTTTTGGCCCAAAAAGTCGATTTGTACTGTGCTAGAAAAATTTCAATTTTCAGGCAAAAAAAATGCTAAAACACGTTTTTTTGGCCCAAAAAGTCGATTTCTACTGTGCTAGAAAAATTTCAATTTTCAGGCAAAAAAAATGCAAAAACACGTTTTTTTGGCCCAAAAAGTCGATTTGTACTGTGCTAGAAAAATTTCAATTTTCAGGCAAAAAAAATGCTAAAACACGTTTTTTTGGCCCAAAAAGTCGATTTGTACTGTGCTAGAAAAATTTCAAATTTCAGGCAAAAAAAATGCAAAAACACGTTTTTTTGGCCCAAAAAGTCGATTTGTACTGTGCTAGAAAAATTTCAATTTTCAGGCAAAAAAAATGCAAAAACACGTTTTTTTGGCCCAAAAAGTCGATTTGTACTGTGCTAAAAAAAATTCAATTTTCAGGCAAAAAAAATGCTAAAACACGTTTTTTTGGCCCAAAAAGTCGATTTGTACAGTGCTAGAAAAATTTCAATTTTCAGGCAAAAAAAATGCTAAAACACGTTTTTTTGGCCCAAAAAGTCGATTTGTACAGTGCTAGAAAAATTTCAATTTTCAGGCAAAAAAAATGCAAAAACACGTTTTTTTGGCCCAAAAAGTCGATTTGTACTGTGCTAGAAAAATTTCAATTTTCAGGCAAAAAAAATGCTAAAACACGTTTTTTTGGCCCAAAAAGTCGATTTGTACTGTGCTAGAAAAATTTCAATTTTCAGGCAAAAAAAATGCTAAAACACGTTTTTTTGGCCCAAAAAGTCGATTTGTACTGTGCTAGAAAAATTTCAATTTTCAGGCAAAAAAAATGCAAAAACACGTTTTTTTGGCCCAAAAAGTCGATTTGTACTGTGCTAAAAAAATTTCAATTTTCAGGCAAAAAAAATGCTAAAACACGTTTTTTTGGCCCAAAAAGTCGATTTGTACTGTGCTAGAAAAATTTCAATTTTCAGGCAAAAAAAATGCAAAAACACGTTTTTTTGGCCCAAAAAGTCGATTTGTACTGTGCTAAAAAAAATTCAATTTTCAGGCAAAAAAAATGCTAAAACACGTTTTTTTGGCCCAAAAAGTCGATTTGTACTGTGCTAGAAAAATTTCAGTTTTCAGGCAAAAAAAATGCAAAAACACGTTTTTTTGGCCCAAAAAGTCGATTTGTACAGTGCTAGAAAAATTTCAATTTTCAGGCAAAAAAAATGCAAAAACACGTTTTTTTGGCCCAAAAAGTCGATTTGTACTGTGCTAGAAAAATTTCAATTTTCAGGCAAAAAAAATGCTAAAACACGTTTTTTTGGCCCAAAAAGTCGATTTGTACAGTGCTAGAAAAATTTCAATTTTCAGGCAAAAAAAATGCAAAAACACGTTTTTTTGGCCCAAAAAGTCGATTTGTACAGTGCTAGAAAAATTTCAATTTTCAGGCAAAAAAAATGCTAAAACACGTTTTTTTGGCCCAAAAAGTCGATTTGTACTGTGCTAAAAAAAATTCAATTTTCAGGCAAAAAAAATGCTAAAACACGTTTTTTTGGCCCAAAAAGTCGATTTGTACTGTGCTAGAAAAATTTCAATTTTCAGGCAAAAAAAATGCTAAAACACGTTTTTTTGGCCCAAAAAGTCGATTTGTACTGTGCTAGAAAAATTTCAATTTTCAGGCAAAAGAAATGCTAAAACACGTTTTTTTGGCCCAAAAAGTCGATTTGTACTGTGCTAGAAAAATTTAAATTTTCAGGCAAAAAAAATGCTAAAACACGTTTTTTTGACCCAAAAAGTCGATTTGTACTGTGCTAGAAAAATTTCAATTTTCAGGCAAAAAAAATGCTAAAACACGTTTTTTTGGCCCAAAAAGTCGATTTGTACTGTGCTAGAAAAATTTCAATTTTCAGGCAAAAAAATGCTAAAACACGTTTTTTTGGCCCAAAAAGTCGATTTGTACTGTGCTAGAAAAATTTCAATTTTCAGGCAAAAAAAATGCAAAAACACGTTTTTTTGGCCCAAAAAGTCGATTTGTACTGTGCTAGAAAAATTTCAATTTTCAGGCAAAAAAAATGCTAAAACACGTTTTTTTGGCCCAAAAAGTCGATTTGTACTGTGCTAGAAAAATTTCAATTTTCAGGTAAAAAAAATGCTAAAACACGTTTTTTTGGCCCAAAAAGTCGATTTGTACTGTGCTAGAAAAATTTCAATTTTCAGGCAAAAAAAATGCTAAAACACGTTTTTTTGGCCCAAAAAGTCGATTTCTACTGTGCTAGAAAAATTTCAATTTTCAGGCAAAAAAAATGCAAAAACACGTTTTTTTGGCCCAAAAAGTCGATTTGTACTGTGCTAGAAAAAATTCAATTTTCAGGCAAAAAAAATGCTAAAACACGTTTTTTTGGCCCAAAAAGTCGATTTGTACTGTGCTAGAAAAATTTCAATTTTCAGGCAAAAAAAATGCAAAAACACGTTTTTTTGGCCCAAAAAGTCGATTTGTACTGTGCTAGAAAAATTTCAATTTTCAGGCAAAAAAAATGCAAAAACACGTTTTTTTGGCCCAAAAAGTCGATTTGTACTGTGCTAAAAAAAATTCAATTTTCAGGCAAAAAAAATGCTAAAACACGTTTTTTTGGCCCAAAAAGTCGATTTGTACAGTGCTAGAAAAATTTCAATTTTCAGGCAAAAAAAATGCTAAAACACGTTTTTTTGGCCCAAAAAGTCGATTTGTACAGTGCTAGAAAAATTTCAATTTTCAGGCAAAAAAAATGCAAAAACACGTTTTTTTGGCCCAAAAAGTCGATTTGTACTGTGCTAGAAAAATTTCAATTTTCAGGCAAAAAAAATGCTAAAACACGTTTTTTTGGCCCATAAAGTCGATTTGTACTGTGCTAGAAAAATTTCAATTTTCAGGCAAAAAAAATGCAAAAACACGTTTTTTTGGCCCAAAAAGTCGATTTGTACTGTGCTAAAAAAAAATCAATTTTCAGGCAAAAAAAATGCTAAAACACGTTTTTTTGGCCCAAAAAGTCGATTTGTACAGTGCTAGAAAAATTTCAATTTTCAGGCAAAAAAAATGCAAAAACACGTTTTTTTGGCCCAAAAAGTCGATTTGTACAGTGCTAGAAAAATTTCAATTTTCAGGCAAAAAAAATGCTAAAACACGTTTTTTTGGCCCAAAAAGTCGATTTGTACTGTGCTAAAAAAAATTCAATTTTCAGGCAAAAAAAATGCTAAAACACGTTTTTTTGGCCCAAAAAGTCGATTTGTACTGTGCTAGAAAAATTTCTATTTTCAGGCAAAAAAAATGCTAAAACACGTTTTTTTGGCCCCAAAAGTCGATTTGTACTGTGCTAGAAAAATTTCAATTTTCAGGCAAAAAAAAATGCAAAAACACGTTTTTTTGGCCCAAAAAGTCGATTTGTACAGTGCTAGAAAAATTTCAATTTTCAGGCAAAAAAAATGCAAAAACACGTTTTTTTGGCCCAAAAAGTCGATTTGTACTGTGCTAGAAAAATTTCAATTTTCAGGCAAAAAAAATGCTAAAACTCGTTTTTTTGGCCCAAAAAGTCGATTTGTACTGTGCTAAAAAAAAATCAATTTTCAGGCAAAAAAAATGCTAAAACACGTTTTTTTGGCCCAAAAAGTCGATTTGTACAGTGCTAGAAAAATTTCAATTTTCAGGCAAAAAAAATGCAAAAACACGTTTTTTTGGCCCAAAAAGTCGATTTGTACAGTGCTAGAAAAATTTCAATTTTCAGGCAAAAAAAATGCAAAAACACGTTTTTTTGGCCCAAAAAGTCGATTTGTACAGTGCTAGAAAAATTTCAATTTTCAGGCAAAAAAAATGCTAAAACACGTTTTTTTGGCCCAAAAAGTCGATTTGTACTGTGCTAGAAAAATTTCAATTTTCAGGCAAAAAAAATGCTAAAACACGTTTTTTTGGCCCAAAAAGTCGATTTGTACTGTGCTAAAAAAATTTCAATTTTCAGGCAAAAAAAATGCAAAAACACGTTTTTTTGGCCCAAAAAGTCGATTTGTACAGTGCTAGAAAAATTTCAATTTTCAGGCAAAAAAAATGCAAAAACACGTTTTTTTGGCCCAAAAAGTCGATTTGTACAGTGCTAGAAAAATTTCAATTTTCATGGAAAAAAAATGCAAAAACACGTTTTTTTGGCCCAAAAAGTCGATTTGTACTGTGCTAGAAAAATTTCAATTTTCAGGCAAAAAAAATGCTAAAACACGTTTTTTTGGCCCAAAAAGTCGATTTGTACTGTGCTAGAAAAATTTCAATTTTCATGGAAAAAAAATGCAAAAACACGTTTTTTTGGCCCAAAAAGTCGATTTGTACTGTGCTAGAAAAATTTCAATTTTCAGGCAAAAAAAATGCTAAAACACGTTTTTTTGGCCCAAAAAGTCGATTTGTACTGTGCTAGAAAAATTTCAATTTTCAGGCAAAAAAAATGCTAAAACACGTTTTTTTGGCCCAAAAAGTCGATTTGTACTGTGCTAGAAAAATTTCAATTTTCAGGCAAAAAAAATGCAAAAACACGTTTTTTTGGCCCAAAAAGTCGATTTGTACTGTGCTAGAAAAATTTCAATTTTCAGGCAAAAAAAATGCAAAAACACGTTTTTTTGGCCCAAAAAGTCGATTTGTACTGTGCTAGAAAAATTTCAATTTTCAGGCAAAAAAAATGCTAAAACACGTTTTTTTGGCCCAAAAAGTCGATTTGTACTGTGCTAGAAAAATTTCAATTTTCAGGCAAAAAAAATGCAAAAACACGTTGTTTTGGCCCAAAAAGTCGATTTGTACTGTGCTAAAAAAAATTCAATTTTCAGACAAAAAAATGCTAAAACACGTTTTTTTGGCCCAAAAAGTCGATTTGTACAGTGCTAGAAAAATTTCAATTTTCAGGCAAAAAAAATGCAAAAACACGTTTTTTTGGCCCAAAAAGTCGATTTGTACAGTGCTAGAAAAATTTCAATTTTCAGGCAAAAAAAATGCAAAAACACGTTTTTTTTGGCCCAAAAAGTCGATTTGTACTGTGCTAAAAAAAATTCAATTTTCAGGCAAAAAAAATGCTAAAACACGTTTTTTTGGCCCAAAAAGTCGATTTGTACTGTGCTAGAAAAATTTCAATTTTCAGGCAAAAAAAATGATAAAACACGTTTTTTTGGCCCAAAAAGTCGATTTGTACTGTGCTAGAAAAATTTCAATTTTCAGGCAAAAAAAATGCAAAAACACGTTTTTTTGGCCCAAAAAGTCGATTTGTACTGTGCTAAAAAAAATTCAATTTTCAGGCAAAAAAAATGCTAAAACACGTTTTTTTGGCCCAAAAAGTCGATTTGTACTGTGCTAGAAAAATTTCAATTTTCAGGCAAAAAAAATGCAAAAACACGTTTTTTTGGCCCAAAAAGTCGATTTGTACTGTGCTAAAAAAATTTCAATTTTCAGGCAAAAAAAATGCAAAAACACGTTTTTTTGGCCCAAAAAGTCGATTTGTACAGTGCTAGAAAAATTTCAATTTTCAGGCAAAAAAATGCTAAAACACGTTTTTTTGGCCCAAAAAGTCGATTTGTACTGTGCTAGAAAAATTTCAATTTTCAGGCAAAAAAAATACAAAAACACGTTTTTTTGGCCCAAAAAGTCGATTTGTACTGTGCTAGAAAAATTTCAATTTTCAGGCAAAAAAAATGCAAAAACACGTTTTTTTGGCCCAAAAAGTCGATTTGTACAGTGCTAGAAAAATTTCAATTTTCAGGCAAAAAAAATGCTAAAACACGTTTTTTTGGCCCAAAAAGTCGATTTGTACTGTGCTAGAAAAATTTCAATTTTCAGGCAAAAAAAATGCTAAAACACGTTTTTTTGGCCCAAAAAGTCGATTTGTACTGTGCTAGAAAAATTTCAATTTTCAGGCAAAAAAAAATGCTAAAACACGTTTTTTTGGCCCAAAAAGTCGATTTGTACTGTGCTAGAAAAATTTCAATTTTCAGGCAAAAAAAATGCTAAAACACGTTTTTTTGGCCCAAAAAGTCGATTTGTACTGTGCTAGAAAAATTTCAATTTTCAGGCAAAAAAAATGCAAAAACACGTTGTTTTGGCCCAAAAAGTCGATTTGTACTGTGCTAGAAAAATTTCAATTTTCAGGCAGAAAAAATGCTAAAACACGTTTTTTTGGCCCAAAAAGTCGATTTGTACTGTGCTAGAAAAATTTCAATTTTCAGGCAAAAAAAATGCAAAAACACGTTTTTTTGGCCCAAAAAGTCGATTTGTACTGTGCTAGAAAAATTTCAATTTTCAGGCAAAAAAAATGCAAAAACACGTTTTTTTGGCCCAAAAAGTCGATTTGTACAGTGCTAGAAAAATTTCAATTTTCAGGCAAAAGAAATGCAAAAACACGTTTTTTTGGCCCAAAAAGTCGATTTGTACTGTGCTAGAAAAATTTCAATTTTCAGGCAAAAAAAATGCTAAAACACGTTTTTTTGGCCCATAAAGTCGATTTGTACTGTGCTAGAAAAATTTCAATTTTCAGGCAAAAAAAATGCAAAAACACGTTTTTTTGGCCCAAAAAGTCGATTTGTACTGTGCTAAAAAAAATTCAATTTTCAGGCAAAAAAAATGCTAAAACACGTTTTTTTGGCCCAAAAAGTCGATTTGTACAGTGCTAGAAAAATTTCAATTTTCAGGCAAAAAAAATGCAAAAACACGTTTTTTTGGCCCAAAAAGTCGATTTGTACAGTGCTAGAAAAATTTCAATTTTCAGGCAAAAAAAATGCAAAAACACGTTTTTTTGGCCCAAAAAGTCGATTTGTACTGTGCTAAAAAAAATTCAATTTTCAGGCAAAAAAAATGCTAAAACACGTTTTTTTGGCCCAAAAAGTCGATTTGTACTGTGCTAGAAAAATTTCAATTTTCAGGCAAAAAAAATGCTAAAACACGTTTTTTTGGCCCAAAAAGTCGATTTGTACTGTGCTAGAAAAATTTCAATTTTCAGGCAAAAAAAAATGCAAAAACACGTTGTTTTGGCCCAAAAAGTCGATTTGTACTGTGCTAAAAAAAATTCAATTTTCAGACAAAAAAATGCTAAAACACGTTTTTTTGGCCCAAAAAGTCGATTTGTACAGTGCTAGAAAAATTTCAATTTTCAGGCAAAAAAAATGCAAAAACACGTTTTTTTGGCCCAAAAAGTCGATTTGTACTGTGCTAGAAAAATTTAAATTTTCAGGCAAAAAAAATGCTAAAACACGTTTTTTTGGCCCAAAAAGTCGATTTGTACTGTGCTAGAAAAATTTCAATTTTCAGGCAAAAAAAATGCTAAAACACGTTTTTTTGGCCCAAAAAGTCGATTTGTACTGTGCTAGAAAAATTTCAATTTTCAGGCAAAAAAAATGCAAAAACACGTTTTTTTGGCCCAAAAAGTCGATTTGTACTGTGCTAGAAAAATTTCAATTTTCAGGCAAAAAAAATGCAAAAACACGTTTTTTTGGCCCAAAAAGTCGATTTGTACTGTGCTAGAAAAATTTCAATTTTCAGGCAAAAAAAATGCTAAAACACGTTTTTTTGGCCCAAAAAGTCGATTTGTACTGTGCTAGAAAAATTTCAATTTTCAGGCAAAAAAAATGCAAAAACACGTTGTTTTGGCCCAAAAAGTCGATTTGTACTGTGCTAAAAAAAATTCAATTTTCAGACAAAAAAATGCTAAAACACGTTTTTTTGGCCCAAAAAGTCGATTTGTACAGTGCTAGAAAAATTTCAATTTTCAGGCAAAAAAAATGCAAAAACACGTTTTTTTGGCCCAAAAAGTCGATTTGTACAGTGCTAGAAAAATTTCAATTTTCAGGCAAAAAAAATGCAAAAACACGTTTTTTTTGGCCCAAAAAGTCGATTTGTACTGTGCTAAAAAAAATTCAATTTTCAGGCAAAAAAAATGCTAAAACACGTTTTTTTGGCCCAAAAAGTCGATTTGTACTGTGCTAGAAAAATTTCAATTTTCAGGCAAAAAAAATGCTAAAACACGTTTTTTTGGCCCAAAAAGTCGATTTGTACTGTGCTAGAAAAAATTCAATTTTCAGGCAAAAAAAATGCAAAAACACGTTTTTTTGGCCCAAAAAGTCGATTTGTACTGTGCTAAAAAAATTTCAATTTTCAGGCAAAAAAAATGCTAAAACACGTTTTTTTGGCCCAAAAAGTCGATTTGTACTGTGCTAGAAAAATTTCAATTTTCAGGCAAAAAAAATGCAAAAACACGTTTTTTTGGCCCAAAAAGTCGATTTGTACTGTGCTAAAAAAAATTCAATTTTCAGGCAAAAAAAATGCAAAAACACGTTTTTTTGGCCCAAAAAGTCGATTTGTACAGTGCTAGAAAAATTTCAATTTTCAGGCAAAAAAATGCTAAAACACGTTTTTTTGGCCCAAAAAGTCGATTTGTACTGTGCTAGAAAAATTTCAATTTTCAGGCAAAAAAAATGCAAAAACACGTTTTTTTGGCCCCAAAAGTCGATTTGTACTGTGCTAGAAAAATTTCAATTTTCAGGCAAAAAAAATGCAAAAACACGTTTTTTTGGCCCAAAAAGTCGATTTGTACAGTGCTAGAAAAATTTCAATTTTCAGGCAAAAAAAATGCTAAAACACGTTTTTTTGGCCCAAAAAGTCGATTTGTACTGTGCTAGAAAAATTTCAATTTTCAGGCAAAAAAAATGCTAAAACACGTTTTTTTGGCCCAAAAAGTCGATTTGTACTGTGCTAGAAAAATTTCAATTTTCAGGCAAAAAAAATGCAAAAACACGTTTTTTTGGCCCAAAAAGTCGATTTGTACTGTGCTAGAAAAATTTCAATTTTCAGGCAAAAAAAATGCTAAAACACGTTTTTTTGGCCCAAAAAGTCGATTTGTACTGTGCTAGAAAAATTTCAATTTTCAGGCAAAAAAAATGCAAAAACACGTTTTTTTGGCCCAAAAAGGCGATTTGTACTGTGCTAGAAAAATTTCAATTTTCAGGCAAAAAAAATGCAAAAACACGTTTTTTTGGCCCAAAAAGTCGATTTGTACTGTGCTAGAAAAATTTCAATTTTCAGGCAAAAAAAATGCTAAAACACGTTTTTTTGGCCCAAAAAGTCGATTTGTACTGTGCTAGAAAAATTTCAATTTTCAGGCAAAAAAAATGCAAAAACATGTTTTTTTGGCCCAAAAAGTCGATTTGTACTGTGCTAAAAAAAATTCAATTTTCAGGCAAAAAAAATGCTAAAACACGTTTTTTTGGCCCAAAAAGTCGATTTGTACTGTGCTAGAAAAATTTCAATTTTCAGGCAAAAAAAATGCAAAAACACGTTTTTTTGGCCCAAAAAGTCGATTTGTACAGTGCTAGAAAAATTTCAATTTTCAGGCAAAAAAAATGCAAAAACACGTTTTTTTGGCCCAAAAAGTCGATTTGTACTGTGCTAGAAAAATTTCAATTTTCAGGCAAAAAAAATGCTAAAACACGTTTTTTTGGCCCATAAAGTCGATTTGTACTGTGCTAGAAAAATTTCAATTTTCAGGCAAAAAAAATGCAAAAACACGTTTTTTTGGCCCAAAAAGTCGATTTGTACTGTGCTAAAAAAAAATCAATTTTCAGGCAAAAAAAATGCTAAAACACGTTTTTTTGGCCCAAAAAGTCGATTTGTACAGTGCTAGAAAAATTTCAATTTTCAGGCAAAAAAAATGCAAAAACACGTTTTTTTGGCCCAAAAAGTCGATTTGTACAGTGCTAGAAAAATTTCAATTTTCAGGCAAAAAAATGCTAAAACACGTTTTTTTGGCCCAAAAAGTCGATTTGTACTGTGCTAGAAAAATTTCAATTTTCAGGCAAAAAAAATGCAAAAACACGTTTTTTTGGCCCCAAAAGTCGATTTGTACTGTGCTAGAAAAATTTCAATTTTCAGGCAAAAAAAATGCTAAAACACGTTTTTTTGGCCCAAAAAGTCGATTTGTACTGTGCTAGAAAAATTTCAATTTTCAGGCAAAAAAAATGCTAAAACACGTTTTTTTGGCCCAAAAAGTCGATTTGTACTGTGCTAGAAAAAATTCAATTTTCAGGCAAAAAAAATGCAAAAACACGTTTTTTTGGCCCAAAAAGTCGATTTGTACAGTGCTAGAAAAAATTCAATTTTCAGGCAAAAAAAATGCTAAAACACGTTTTTCTGGCCCAAAAAGTCGATTTGTACAGTGCTAGAAAAAATTCAATTTTCAGGCAAAAAAAATGCTAAAACACGTTTTTTTGGCCCAAAAAGTCGATTTGTACTGTGCTAGAAAAATTTCAATTTTCAGGCAAAAAAAATGCTAAAACACGTTTTTTTGGCCCAAAAAGTCGATTTGTACTGTGCTAGAAAAAATTCAATTTTCAGGCAAAAAAAATGCTATAACACGTTTTTTTGGCCCAAAAAGTCGATTTGTACTGTGCTAGAAAAATTTCAATTTTCAGGCAAAAAAAATGCTAAAACACGTTTTTTTGGCCCAAAAAGTCGATTTGTACTGTGCTAGAAAAATTTCAATTTTCAGGCAAAAAAAATGCTAAAACACGTTTTTTTGGCCCAAAAAGTCGATTTGTACTGTGCTAGAAAAATTTCAATTTTCAGGCAAAAAAAATGCAAAAACACGTTTTTTTGGCCCAAAAAGTCGATTTGTACAGTGCTAGAAAAATTTCAATTTTCAGGCAAAAAAAATGCTAAAACACGTTTTTTTGGCCCAAAAAGTCGATTTGTACTGTGCTAGAAAAATTTCAATTTTCAGGCAAAAAAAATGCTAAAACACGTTTTTTTGGCCCAAAAAGTCGATTTGTACTGTGCTAGAAAAATTTCAATTTTCAGGCAAAAAAAATGCTAAAACACGTTTTTTTGGCCCAAAAAGTCGATTTGTACTGTGCTAGAAAAATTTCAATTTTCAGGCAAAAAAAATGCTAAAACACGTTTTTTTGGCCCAAAAAGTCGATTTGTACTGTGCTAGAAAAATTTCAATTTTCAGGCAAAAAAAATGCTAAAACACGTTTTTTTGGCCCAAAAAGTCGATTTGTACTGTGCTAGAAAAAATTCAATTTTCAGGCAAAAAAAATGCTAAAACACGTTTTTTTGGCCCAAAAAGTCGATTTGTACTGTGCTAGAAAAATTTCAATTTTCAGGCAAAAAAAATGCTAAAACACGTTTTTTTGGCCCAAAAAGTCGATTTGTACTGTGCTAGAAAAATTTCAATTTTCAGGCAAAAAAAATGCTAAAACACGTTTTTTTGGCCCAAAAAGTCGATTTGTACTGTGCTAGAAAAAAATCAATTTTCAGGCAAAAAAAATGCTAAAACACGTTTTTTTGGCCCAAAAAGTCGATTTGTACTGTGCTAGAAAAATTTCAATTTTCAGGCAAAAAAAATGCTAAAACACGTTTTTTTGGCCCAAAAAGTCGATTTGTACTGTGCTAGAAAAATTTCAATTTTCAGGCAAAAAAAATGCTAAAACACGTTTTTTTGGCCCAAAAAGTCGATTTGTACTGTGCTAGAAAAATTTCAATTTTCAGGCAAAAAAAATGCTAAAACACGTTTTTTTGGCCCAAAAAGTCGATTTGTACTGTGCTAGAAAAATTTCAATTTTCAGGCAAAAAAAATGCAAAAACACGTTTTTTTGGCCCAAAAAGTCGATTTGTACAGTGCTAGAAAAATTTCAATTTTCAGGCAAAAAAAATGCTAATACATGTTTTTTTGGCCCAAAAAGTCGATTTGTACTGTGCTAGAAAAATTTCAATTTTCAGGCAAAAAAAATGCTAAAACACGTTTTTTTGGCCCAAAAAGTCGATTTGTACTGTGCTAGAAAAAAATCAATTTTCAGGCAAAAAAAATGCTAAAACACGTTTTTTTGGCCCAAAAAGTCGATTTGTACTGTGCTAGAAAAATTTCAATTTTCAGGCAAAAAAATGCAAAAACACGTTTTTTTGGCCCAAAAAGTCGATTTGTACAGTGCTAGAAAAATTTCAATTTTCAGGCAAAAAAAATGCTAAAACACGTTTTTTTGGCCCAAAAAGTCGATTTGTACTGTGCTAGAAAAATTTCAATTTTCAGGCAAAAAAAATGCTAAAACACGTTTTTTTGGCCCAAAAAGTCGATTTGTACTGTGCTAGAAAAATTTCAATTTTCAGGCAAAAAAAATGCTAAAACACGTTTTTTTGGCCCAAAAAGTCGATTTGTACTGTGCTAGAAAAATTTCAATTTTCAGGCAAAAAAAATGCTAAAACACGTTTTTTTGGCCCAAAAAGTCGATTTGTACTGTGCTAGAAAAATTTCAATTTTCAGGCAAAAAAAATGCAAAAAACACGTTTTTTTGGCCCAAAAAGTCGATTTGTACAGTGCTAGAAAAATTTCAATTTTCAGGCAAAAAAAATGCTAAAACACGTTTTTTTGGCCCAAAAAGTCGATTTGTACTGTGCTAGAAAAATTTCAATTTTCAGGCAAAAAAAATGCTAAAACACGTTTTTTTGGCCCAAAAAGTCGATTTGTACTGTGCTAGAAAAAAATCAATTTTCAGGCAAAAAAAATGCTAAAACACGTTTTTTTGGCCCAAAAAGTCGATTTGTACTGTGCTAGAAAAATTTCAATTTTCAGGCAAAAAAAATGCTAAAACACGTTTTTTTGGCCCAAAAAGTCGATTTGTACTGTGCTAGAAAAATTTCAATTTTCAGGCAAAAATAATGCTAAAACACGTTTTTTTGGCCCAAAAAGTCGATTTGTACTGTGCTAGAAAAAAATCAATTTTCAGGCAAAAAAAATGCTAAAACACGTTTTTTTGGCCCAAAAAGTCGATTTGTACTGTGCTAGAAAAAAATCAATTTTCAGGCAAAAAAAATGCTAAAACACGTTTTTTTGGCCCAAAAAGTCGATTTGTACTGTGCTAGAAAAATTTCAATTTTCAGGCAAAAAAATGCTAAAACACGTTTTTTTGGCCCAAAAAGTCGATTTGTACTGTGCTAGAAAAATTTCAATTTTCAGGCAAAAAAAATGCAAAAACACGTTTTTTTGGCCCAAAAAGTCGATTTGTACAGTGCTAGAAAAATTTCAATTTTCAGGCAAAAAAAATGCTAAAACACGTTTTTTTTGGCCCAAAAAGTCGATTTGTACTGTGCTAGAAAAATTTCAATTTCAGGCAAAAAAAATGCTAAACACGTTTTTTTGGCCCAAAAAGTCGATTTGTACTGTGCTAGAAAAAATTCAATTTTCAGGCAAAAAAAATGCAAAAACACGTTTTTTTGGCCCAAAAAGTCGATTAGTACAGTACTAGAAAAATTTCAATTTTCAGGCAAAAAAAATGCTAAAACACGTTTTTTTGGCCCAAAAAGTCGATTTGTACTGTGCTAGAAAAATTTCAATTTTCAGGCAAAAAAAATGCTAAAACACGTTTTTTTGGCCCAAAAAGTCGATTTGTACTGTGCTAGAAAAATTTCAATTTTCAGGCAAAAAAAATGCTAAAACACGTTTTTTTGGCCCAAAAAGTCGATTTGTACTGTGCTAGAAAAATTTCAATTTTCAGGCAAAAAAAATGCTAAAACACGTTTTTTTGGCCCAAAAAGTCGATTTGTACTATGCTAGAAAAATTTCAATTTTCAGGCAAAAAAAATGCTAAAACACGTTTTTTTGGCCCAAAAAGTCGATTTGTACTGTGCTAGAAAAATTTCAATTTTCAGGCAAAAAAAATGCTAAAACACGTTTTTTTGGCCCAAAAAGTCGATTTGTACTGTGCTAGAAAAAATTCAATTTTCAGGCAAAAAAAATGCTAAAACAAGTTTTTTTGGCCCAAAAAGTCGATTTGTACTGTGCTAGAAAAATTTCAATTTTCAGGCAAAAAAAATGCTAAAACACGTTTTTTTGGCCCAAAAAGTCGATTTGTACTGTGCTAGAAAAATTTCAATTTTCAGGCAAAAAAAATGCTAAAACACGTTTTTTTGGCCCAAAAAGTCGATTTGTACTGTGCTAGAAAAAAATCAATTTTCAGGCAAAAAAATGCTAAAACACGTTTTTTTGGCCCAAAAAGTCGATTTGTACTGTGCTAGAAAAATTTCAATTTTCAGGCAAAAAAAATGCTAAAACACGTTTTTTTGGCCCAAAAAGTCGATTTGTACTGTGCTAGAAAAAAATAAATTTTCAGGCAAAAAAAATGCTAAAACACGTTTTTTTGGCCCAAAAAGTCGATTTGTACTGTGCTAGAAAAATTTCAATTTTCAGGCAAAAAAATGCTAAAACACGTTTTTTTGGCCCAAAAAGTCGATTTGTACTGTGGTAGAAAATTTTCAATTTTCAGGCAAAAAAATGCTAAAACACGTTTTTTTGGCCCAAAAAGTCGATTTGTACTGTGCTAGAAAAAATTCAATTTTCAGGCAAAAAAAATGCTAAAACACGTTTTTTTGGCCCAAAAAGTCGATTTGTACTGTGCTAGAAAAATTTCAATTTTCAGGCAAAAAAAATGCTAAAACACGTTGTTTTGGCCCAAAAAGTCGATTTGTACTGTGCTAGAAAAAATACAATTTTCAGGCAAAAAAAATGCTATAACACGTTTTTTTGGCCCAAAAAGTCGATTTGTACTGTGCTAGAAAAATTTCAATTTTCAGGCAAAAAAAATGCTAAAACACGTTTTTTTGGCCCAAAAAGTCGATTTGTACTGTGCTAGAAAAATTTCAATTTTCAGGCAAAAAAAATGCTAAAACACGTTTTTTTGGCCCAAAAAGTCGATTTGTACTGTGCTAGAAAAATTTCAATTTTCAGGCAAAAAAAATGCAAAAACACGTTTTTTTGGCCCAAAAAGTCGATTTGTACAGTGCTAGAAAAATTTCAATTTTCAGGCAAAAAAAATGCTAAAACACGTTTTTTTGGCCCAAAAAGTCGATTTGTACTGTGCTAGAAAAATTTCAATTTTCAGGCAAAAAAATGCAAAAACACGTTTTTTTGGCCCAAAAAGTCGATTTGTACAGTGCTAGAAAAATTCAATTTTCAGGCAAAAAAAATGCTAAAACACGTTTTTCTGGCCAAAAAGTCGATTTGTACAGTGCTAGAAAAAATTCAATTTTCAGGCAAAAAAAATGCTAAAACACGTTTTTTTGGCCCAAAAAGTCGATTTGTACTGTGCTAGAAAAATTTCAATTTTCAGGCAAAAAAAATGCTAAAACACGTTTTTTTGGCCCAAAAAGTCGATTTGTACTGTGCTAGAAAAAATTCAATTTTCAGGCAAAAAAAATGCTATAACACGTTTTTTTGGCCCAAAAAGTCGATTTGTACTGTGCTAGAAAAATTTCAATTTTCAGGCAAAAAAAATGCTAAAACACGTTTTTTTGGCCCAAAAAGTCGATTTGTACTGTGCTAGAAAAATTTCAATTTTCAGGCAAAAAAAAATGCTAAAACACGTTTTTTTGGCCCAAAAAGTCGATTTGTACTGTGCTAGAAAAATTTCAATTTTCAGGCAAAAAAAATGCAAAAACACGTTTTTTTGGCCCAAAAAGTCGATTTGTACAGTGCTAGAAAAATTTCAATTTTCAGGCAAAAAAAATGCTAAAACACGTTTTTTTGGCCCAAAAAGTCGATTTGTACTGTGCTAGAAAAATTTCAATTTTCAGGCAAAAAAAATGCTAAAACACGTTTTTTTTGGCCCAAAAAGTCGATTTGTACTGTGCTAGAAAAATTTCAATTTTCAGGCAAAAAAATGCTAAAACACGTTTTTTTGGCCCAAAAAGTCGATTTGTACTGTGCTAGAAAATTTCAATTTTCAGGCAAAAAAAATGCTAAAACACGTTTTTTTGGCCCAAAAAGTCGATTTGTACTGTGCTAGAAAAATTTCAATTTTCAGGCAAAAAAAATGCTAAAACACGTTTTTTTGGCCCAAAAAGTCGATTTGTACTGTGCTAGAAAAAATTCAATTTTCAGGCAAAAAAAATGCTAAAACACGTTTTTTTGGCCCAAAAAGTCGATTTGTACTGTGCTAGAAAAATTTCAATTTTCAGGCAAAAAAAATGCTAAAACACGTTTTTTTGGCCCAAAAAGTCGATTTGTACTGTGCTAGAAAAATTTCAATTTTCAGGCAAAAAAATGCTAAAACACGTTTTTTTGGCCCAAAAAGTCGATTTGTACTGTGCTAGAAAAAAATCAATTTTCAGGCAAAAAAAATGCTAAAACACGTTTTTTTGGCCCAAAAAGTCGATTTGTACTGTGCTAGAAAAATTTCAATTTTCAGGCAAAAAAAATGCTAAAACACGTTTTTTTGGCCCAAAAAGTCGATTTGTACTGTGCTAGAAAAATTTCAATTTTCAGGCAAAAAAAATGCTAAAACACGTTTTTTTGGCCCAAAAAGTCGATTTGTACTGTGCTAGAAAAATTTCAATTTTCAGGCAAAAAAAATGCTAAAACACGTTTTTTTGGCCCAAAAAGTCGATTTGTACTGTGCTAGAAAAATTTCAATTTTCAGGCAAAAAAAATGCAAAAACACGTTTTTTTGGCCCAAAAAGTCGATTTGTACAGTGCTAGAAAAATTTCAATTTTCAGGCAAAAAAAATGCTAATACATGTTTTTTTGGCCCAAAAAGTCGATTTGTACTGTGCTAGAAAAATTTCAATTTTCAGGCAAAAAAAATGCTAAAACACGTTTTTTTGGCCCAAAAAGTCGATTTGTACTGTGCTAGAAAAAATTCAATTTTCAGGCAAAATAATGCTAAAACACGTTTTTTTGGCCCAAAAAGTCGATTTGTACTGTGCTAGAAAAATTTCAATTTTCAGGCAAAAAAATGCAAAAACACGTTTTTTTGGCCCAAAAAGTCGATTTGTACAGTGCTAGAAAAATTTCAATTTTCAGGCAAAAAAAATGCTAAAACACGTTTTTTTGGCCCAAAAAGTCGATTTGTACTGTGCTAGAAAAATTTCAATTTTCAGGCAAAAAAAATGCTAAAACACGTTTTTTTGGCCCAAAAAGTCGATTTGTACTGTGCTAGAAAAATTTCAATTTTCAGGCAAAAAAAATGCTAAAACACGTTTTTTTGGCCCAAAAAGTCGATTTGTACTGTGCTAGAAAAATTTCAATTTTCAGGCAAAAAAAATGCTAAAACACGTTTTTTGGCCCAAAAAGTCGATTTGTACTGTGCTAGAAAAATTTCAATTTTCAGGCAAAAAAAATGCAAAAACACGTTTTTTTGGCCCAAAAAGTCGATTTGTACAGTGCTAGAAAAATTTCAATTTTCAGGCAAAAAAAATGCTAAAACACGTTTTTTTGGCCCAAAAAGTCGATTTGTACTGTGCTAGAAAAATTTCAATTTTCAGGCAAAAAAAATGCTAAAACACGTTTTTTTGGCCCAAAAAGTCGATTTGTACTGTGCTAGAAAAATTCAATTTTCAGGCAAAAAAAATGCTAAAACACGTTTTTTTGGCCCAAAAAGTCGATTTGTACTGTGCTAGAAAAATTTCAATTTTCAGGCAAAAAAAATGCTAAAACACGTTTTTTTGGCCCAAAAAGTCGATTTGTACTGTGCTAGAAAAATTTCAATTTTCAGGCAAAAAAAATGCTAAAACACGTTTTTTTGGCCCAAAAAGTCGATTTGTACTGTGCTAGAAAAAAATCAATTTTCAGGCAAAAAAAATGCTAAAACACGTTTTTTTGGCCCAAAAAGTCGATTTGTACTGTGCTAGAAAAATTCAATTTTCAGGCAAAAAAAATGCTAAAACACGTTTTTTTGGCCCAAAAAGTCGATTTGTACTGTGCTAGAAAAATTTCAATTTTCAGGCAAAAAAAATGCTAAAACACGTTTTTTTGGCCCAAAAAGTCGATTTGTACTGTGCTAGAAAAATTTCAATTTTCAGGCAAAAAAAATGCAAAAACACGTTTTTTTGGCCCAAAAAGTCGATTTGTACTGTGCTAGAAAAATTTCAATTTTCAGGCAAAAAAAATGCTAAAACACGTTTTTTTGGCCCAAAAAGTCGATTTGTACTGTGCTAGAAAAATTTCAATTTTCAGGCAAAAAAATGCTAAAACACGTTTTTTTGGCCCAAAAAGTCGATTTGTACTGTGCTAGAAAAAATTCAATTTTCAGGCAAAAAAAATGCTAAAACACGTTTTTTTGGCCCAAAAAGTCGATTTGTACTGTGCTAGAAAAATTTCAATTTTCAGGCAAAAAAAATGCTAAAACACGTTTTTTTGGCCCAAAAAGTCGATTTGTACTGTGCTAGAAAAATTTCAATTTTCAGGCAAAAAAAATGCTAAAACACGTTTTTTTGGCCCAAAAAGTCGATTTGTACTGTGCTAGAAAAATTTCAATTTTCAGGCAAAAAAAATGCTAAAACACGTTTTTTTGGCCCAAAAAGTCGATTTGTACTGTGCTAGAAAAATTTCAATTTTCAGGCAAAAAAAATGCTAAAACACGTTTTTTTGGCCCAAAAAGTCGATTTGTACTGTGCTAGAAAAATTCAATTTTCAGGCAAAAAAAATGCTAAAACACGTTTTTTTGGCCCAAAAAGTCGATTTGTACTGTGCTAGAAAAATTTCAATTTTCAGGCAAAAAAAATGCTAAAACACGTTTTTTTGGCCCAAAAAGTCGATTTGTACTGTGCTAGAAAAATTTCAATTTTCAGGCAAAAAAAATGCTAAAACACGTTTTTTTGGCCCAAAAAGTCGATTTGTACTGTGCTAGAAAAATTTCAATTTTCAGGCAAAAAAATGCTAAAACACGTTTTTTTGGCCAAAAAGTCGATTTGTACTGTGCTAGAAAAATTTCAATTTTCAGGCAAAAAAAATGCTAAAACACGTTTTTTTGGCCCAAAAAGTCGATTTGTACTGTGCTAGAAAAAATTCAATTTTCAGGCAAAAAAATGCTAAAACACGTTTTTTTGGCCCAAAAAGTCGATTTGTACTGTGCTAGAAAAATTTCAATTTTCAGGCAAAAAAAATGCTAAAACACGTTTTTTGGCCCAAAAAGTCGATTTGTACTGTGCTAGAAAAAAATAAATTTTCAGGCAAAAAAAATGCTAAAACACGTTTTTTTGGCCCAAAAAG
>JAWZYT010003795.1:0-22500 GCA_034508575.1 Petrolisthes manimaculis | reverse complement strand
GGCTTGGGGGGGGACTGAGGGGTGTGTGGAAATAAGGGGACAGGCTTGGGGGGTGTAAGAGTAAGGGAACAGGCTTAAAAGAAATAATAATAATAATAATAACAAAAGATGAAGGAACAGAAAGAGTGTAAATAGAAGTATCCTATATATTTACTATTTATTTGTATGTTTCCATCCCATCCCCATCTTTAATTAAATCATTTTTCTTTAATGTAATCCTTTCTTTTCTCAAAAAACACAAACCCATCATTTATTTAATAATTTTTCATCTTTTCTCAAAAAAAAACAAAAAAAACACCAAACCTATCTTTAATCAATTTAAACATTTTTCTTCTATTTAATCCTTTCTTAAAAAACCCCACCAAACCTATCTTTAATCAATTTCAACATTTTTCTTCTATTTAATCCTTTCTTCTCAAAAAACCCCAAACCTATCTTTAATCAATTTCAACATTTTTCATCTTATCTTCTCAACCCTGGAAAGTGGCCATAAAATCGGTGACAATTTGCTTAAGTTTAGCATCATTGTCTGGGTTGATTTGTCCCTCCTTGGCAATACTGGCCAGGATGTCGGTGTGGCTGGTCTTCATCATGGCCATAAACTCTTGCTCAAATTTGGTGATCTTTGAGGGGTCCAGTTTGTCCAGGTGGCCACGGACGCCACAGTAGATGACGGCCACTTGTTCCTCAATGGCCATGGGGACTGAAACATTAATTATGGGTATTAATGGGTACTGAAACATTAATTATGGGTATTAATGGGTACTGAAACATTAATTATGAGGTATTTATTATGGGTACTGAAACATTATGATTTTATTTATTATGGGTACTGAAACATTATGATTTTATTTATTATGGGTACTGAAACATTATTTTATTTATTATGGGTACTGAAACATTAATTATGATGTTTTATTATGGGTATTGAAAGATTAATTATGAGGTATTTATCATGGGTACTGAAACATTAATTATGAGGTATTTATTATGGGTACTGAAACATTAATTATGAGGTTTTTATTATGGGTACTGAAACATTAATTATGAGGTATTTATCATGGGTATTAATGGGTACTGAAACATTAATTATGAGGTATTAATGGGTACTGAAACATTAATTATGAGGTATTTATTATGGGTACTGAAACATTAATTATGAGGTATTTATTATGGGTACTGAAATATTATGATTTTATTTATTATGGGGACTGAAACATTAATTATGAGGTATTTATTATGGGTACTGAAACATTAATTATTGAGGTATTTATTATGGGGACTGAAATATTAATTATGAGGTATTTATTATGGGTACTGAAATATTATGAGGTATTTATTATGGGTACTGAAACATTAATTATGAGGTATTTATCATGGGTATTAATGGGTACTGAAACATTAATTATGAGGTTTTTATCATGGGTAATAATGGGTAATATTCAGTTTTCAGATACACTCATTCTCACACACAAAATTCTCTCTTGCGAACACACACACATACAAATTCTCTCTGTTTCCCACCTATTAACTCTCTTACACACACACAAATTCTCTGTTTCCCACCTATTAACTCTCTCTTACACACACACACACACACAAATTCTCTGTTTCACACCCATTAAAATTCCTTGTGTGTGTGTGTAAGAGAGAGTTAATAGGTGGGAAACGAAGAATGTGTGTGTGTGTGTGTGTGTGTGTGTGTATGTGTGTGTGTGTGTGTGTGTGAGTGTGTGTGTGTGTGTGTGTGTGTGAGTGT
The DNA here is from genome assembly GCA_034508575.1 of Petrolisthes manimaculis. Classification (NCBI taxonomy): domain Eukaryota; kingdom Metazoa; phylum Arthropoda; class Malacostraca; order Decapoda; family Porcellanidae; genus Petrolisthes; species Petrolisthes manimaculis. Next base: position 20,741 of record JAWZYT010003795.1, on the reverse strand, counting down.
GTGTGTGTGTGTGAGTGAGTGAGTGAGTGAGTGAGTGAGTGAGTGAGTGAGTGTGTGTGTGTGTGTGTGTGTGAGTGTGTGTGTGTGTGTGTGTGTGTGAGTGTGAGTGTGTGTGTGTGTGTTACATACCATACTGTCCTTGCTTCAACAACTCAGTGAGACGGACGCCTCTGTTTAACAGTTGTTGTGTTGATGCGTCCAGATCAGAGCCAAACTGGGCGAAGGCAGCCACCTCACGGTACAGGGCCAACTCCAACTTCATCGAACCTGCAACCTGGGTACAACAAAATAATTATTACAAAGACCGGTACTTACTTTTCATGGTTACAAAAAAAAAAAAAAAAAAAAAAAAAAAAAAAAAAAAAATCATGGTTACAAAAAAACAATAATAAAATAAAAAACTTAATTTTCATGGTTATAAAAAAATATATATATTACATATACTTGCTTTTCATTCTAAAAATAAAAAATAATAAAAGTAAATACAAATACTTTTCACAAAATAAAAACAAAATTGTATATTATGTGATTTCCCTCGTCAATAAATTCCTAAAAACCAAAAAACGAGTGTGTGTGTTTGTTACCTGCTTCATGGCCTTGGTCTGAGCCGCTGATCCGACACGTGACACAGACAGTCCCACATTAATGGCCGGCCTAATACCTTTGTAGAAGAGTTCCGTCTCGAGGAAGATTTGTCCGTCAGTGATGGAGATAACATTGGTTGGGATATAGGCCGACACATCACCAGCCTGCGTCTCAATGACCGGTAAGGCCGTGAGTGAACCGCCTCCGTTGGTGTCGTTCATCTTGGCGGCTCTCTCCAGGAGACGCGAGTGGAGATAGAACACATCTCCGGGGTAGGCTTCACGACCGGGTGGACGACGGAGTAGCAGGGACATCTGACGGTACGCCACGGCCTGCTTGGACAAGTCGTCGTAGATGATGAGGGCGTGTTTACCATTGTCACGGAAATATTCCCCCATGGCACAGCCGGAGTATGGGGCCAAGTATTGTAGTGGTGCAGCATCAGAAGCTGTAGCCGATACTACAATGGTGTATCTCATAGCATCTGTAAATATAAACAAATGGACTTTAGGTTAGTACATATATATACATAGCTAATACATATACACATAGGTAGTACATATATACATAGCTAATACATATACACATAGGTAGTACATATATACATAGCTAATACATATACACATAGGTAGTACATATATACATAGCTAATACATATACACATAGGTAGTACATATATACATCTATAAGCACAAACGCACTTCAACTTAGTACATATACACATAGGTAGTACATATATACATCTATAAGCACAAACATACTTCAAGTTAGTACATATATACATAGCTAATACATATACACATAGGTAGTACATATATACATCTATAAGCACAAACGTACTTCAACTTAGTACATACACACATAGGTAGTACATATATACTCATCTGTAATCAAAAGGTTGTTAAAGTTATTACATATACACATGTACACTCCTTTTTTTATTACATTATAGGTTGGTGAAGGGTTGTGTCGCATAAAGTGAATTTGGCATAAAGTAAATTGTACATTTCCATAAGAAATAATGGTACTTTAACTTGAAAATGGAGCCTCCTTGTTCAAGTTATTTTAAGAGTTCCTGTAAATTGCATTTATTTAATTTATTTCATGATACGCACTATTTCAAACTCGCATAAAAAGAGGAGAGTGTATATATATCTATAATCAAAAGGTACTTCAAATTATTACATATATACATAGTACAGTACATATATTCATCTAAAAAAAGTAGTTCAAATTATTATTACATTTATTCATCTTGAACAGACAAGTTAGTTCAAATTATTAAATATATATATATAGTACATATATTCACATTGAAAGAGGAAAGTGGAAAAGAAGGAGGGAAGGTGGGATAGATAGATAAATAGATAGAAGGAAGGAAGGGAAATGGGGAGGGAAGATGGGATAGATACAAGGAAGGAAGGAAGGAAGGATGGATGGATGGATGGATGGAAGGAAGGAAGAAAGGAAGGAAGGAAGAAAGGAAGAAAGGAAGGAAGGATGGAAGGAAGGAAGGAAGGAAGGAAGGAAGGAAGGAAGGAAGGATGGATGGAAGGAAGGAAGGAAGGAAGGAAGGATGGATGGAAGGAAGGAAGGAAGGAAGGAAGGAAGGAAGAAAGGAAGGAAGGATGGAAGGAAGGATGGAAGGAAGAAAGGAAGGAAGGAAGGAAGGAAGGATGGAAGGAAGAAAGGAAGGAAGGAAGGAAGGAAGGAAGGAAGGAAGGAGGGGAGGGGACTGACTATATATGTATGTATGTCAAATAACAAATCAATCCTTGCTATCAAAAAACAAGCAAGATTGTCAATTGTTATTCTTTTGCAAATATTAATCTTGCACTATTGCGAACATCATTACTTATGTCAAGTTAACGATGACTCATTAGTGCATTTTAAAATTAATTCGCATTTTAAAATTAATTACAAAAAAGGGGTAATATTTAAAGTTATGGTAATTTAGGCTTACAGTAAATATTTTAGGTTTGTGATGCGTGCAAGGGAATTTTTTTTTTTACGGATATATAAAAAGGAATGAAAAAATAATTAAGGTAATAAAGAAAAAAATAAATTAATAGAAATAAGATAATAAAAAAGAAAGCAAAGGAAATTAGTTAAGAAAAAAATAAAAAAATAAAAAGAAATGAGATAAAGAAAAAAAAGAAAGAAAAAGAAAATATAATAAAGAAAAAAAAGAAAGAAAAATAAATAAGATAAAGAAATAAAATAAAGAAAAATAAAAAAAATAAGATAAAATATATATATATATTAAAGAATCAAATTAATGTGTTAGTTAAAAAAAAAGTAAAAAAATTTCCAATCAAAGTAAGTCATATATGTCGAAACTAATGTAAATAAATCAGTTTGATAAGATTATGCTTGTCAAAAAACAATGTACAGTTGCCAAAAAAGGTATTGTGACAACTATTGATACAACATTAAATATAGTAATATCCACAACTAATTTGTATGGACTATAAACATGTATAACAGAAGGAAATATACATATCCTTCTGTAATACATACTTATAATATAGCATGTATAACAGGAGGAAATATACATATCCTTCTGTAATACATACTTATAATATAGCATGTATAACAGAAGGAAATATACATATCCTTCTGTAATACATACTTATAATATAGCATGTATAACAGAAGGAAATATACATATCCTTCTGTAATACATACTTATAAACATGTATAACAGAAGGAAATATACATATCCTTCTGTAATACATACTTATAAACATGTATAACAGAAGGAAATATACATATCCTTCTGTAATACATACTTATAATCCCTACAAACAACTATGGACATTAATATATTTAATGTTGTATCAATAGTTGTCGCAATACCTTTTTTGGCAACTGTACACAAAAAAAAACCCATCGCTTTGTGCAAATTTGTAACCTCAAAAACAATGTAAAATAATAAAAAAACCCACCGATTTATGCAAATTTGTCAAAACATCAAAATTACTGTAAAATGAATAGTTTTGATGCCGTTCCACAATTATTTTTTTTATATTATACAATACCTTTTTATGTTATGCCATTCTTATATCTTTTTTTTACATTACACTATCCCTCCCTCCCCCTTTTTTTTTATGCTGTTTACTGTCTATACCTTTTTTTATGACTTTACACAATTCCCTTTTTTTTTTATACCATTTACTGTCTATCCTTTTTTTTTTTGCATTACACAATCCCTTTTTTATTTATGTAAGATTTTCCAAACTATTTTTTTTTTTTTTTTACTTTTTTGACTTTCCAGATTTTTTTTACGTAACATAATTTCCAAGTTTATTTTCATTTTTTACTTAACATAATTACCAAGTTTATTTTTTTTTCTACTTTCCAGATCTTTTAACTTAACACATATTTCCCAAACTTTTTTTTTTTACTTTGCAGATTATTTAACTTAACACACATTTCCCAAACTTTTTTTTTTTGACTTTCCAGATTATTTAACTAAACATAATATCCAAACTTTTTTTTTTTTTTTTTTTTTTTTTTTTAAACTTGTGCCGATTATTTTTCTTACCCGCATCCGTGAGCCTCTTGACGATCTGAGCCACCGTGGACCTCTTCTGACCGATGGCAACGTAGATACAGTACAGCTTCTTCTTCTCCTCCGCTCCGTCGTTGAATCGTTTTTGGTTGATGATGGTGTCGATGGCGATGGCGGTCTTTCCGGTCTGACGATCCCCGATGATCAGTTCCCGCTGACCGCGACCGATGGGAACCAGCGAGTCCACGGCCTTTATACCCGTCTGCATCGGCTCCCTCACTGATATACGAGGGATGATGCCCGGTGCCTTCATACCCACACGAGCCCTGAGGTAAACAATGGGGTATTAGGGATGTTTATAGGTGCCCTGAGGTAAACATTGGGGTATTAGGGATGTTTATAGGTGCCCTGAGGTAAACATTGGGGTATTAGGGATGTTTATAGGTGCCCTGAGGTAAACAATGGGGTATTATTTTAGGGTATAGGTGCCTTCATACCCACACGTGCCCTGAGGTAAACATTGGGGTATTATATAAAGGTATAGTTAAACGAGTAGAATGTTTAAGTAGAATATAAGTGTACATTTGAACAGGTAAAATATAAGTGTACATTTTTACAAGTACAAATAAAATATAGATTAACATAAATAATGGTGACCTATTATTATTGTCTGGAATAAATCAGATTAATAATAATAATAATAATAATAATAATAACAATAATAATAACAATAATAATAATAATAACAATAATAACAATAATAACAATAATAATAATAATAATAACAATAATAATAACAATAATAATAACAATAATAATAATAATAACAATAATAATAATTTCATAACAATAACAATAATATGAACAATAATAACAATAACATGGATAATTACAACAATATGAATAACAATAAATATATGAATAATCAGATATATTACTTAACACTATATTATTCTCATTCTGGTATATGTGAAGGTTTCCTAAAATAATAAAAACAACAATAATAATAATAATAACAATAATAATAACAATAATAATAATAATAATAATAATAATAACATGAATAATAATAACAACAATAATAACAACAACAACAATAACAATAATAATAACAATAATAATAACAATAATAATAACAACAATAATAATAATAATAAAAACAGCAATAACAATAAAAAACAAACAATAGTCGTAGGTAGTGTAGAGGCGTCTTCTATTTATGCCATATCAACCCGGTTGCTGGAATCGTCGATGTGGCTACTGTTCTATTTACACCAGTCAACCCGGTTCACACCCAACCCAGTATACTAGTAGTAGTAGTAGTAGTAGTAGTAGTAGTAGAGGGTTATATGGTGATATCTGACAACTTTTACAGGTTATTCATCAGCTGACACACCATAAACAAATACTGGTAATCTACTAAACCCTCTTACAGAAATATATATGACATTTTAGCATAACACGAGACATTATCTTCAAAATACATAAAGGAAATATGATTTTGAAGTGACATGAGTGAGTTCCCTAATGAGTAACATTGAAGGGAAATGTCTATTAATGTTTACAAACCAACGAACATCAACCCGGGTTGGTGTTGGGCGTGTTCTATTTATACCAGACAAACCAACGGATCTTTACCACCAACTGACATAAATAGAAGACGTCTTTAATTAATTAATAGGTGTAACTCAGTGCCTAGACTGTGGTAAAAAGTTTAATCAGCTTTTAATTAGACACAGCCAACTAAAAATCTTACCACACCCTCGACACCTCTTTATTTGGTTTGTTTTTGTTTGTTTGTTTGTTTCCGGTCCGCGTGGGTGATTGGCAACAGTGGGAGCCAATCGGGGATTTTTTTTTCTATATTTGCAGCAGTCGTCTGGATTTTTTTTTTTTTTTTTTTTTATAAACGCTGGTAAAAAATTTGTGTTACCTATGAAACGATGTGATTATTATTATTATTATTATTATTATTATTATTATTATTATTTAGGAAGAGTGGTAATGTGAGGGAGTGGTAGTGTTGGTAATAGTGATAGTGTTTGTGGTAGTGATAGTAGTAGTAGTGTTGGTGGTAGTGATAGTAGTAGTAGTGTTGGTAATAGTAATAGTAGTAGTAGTGTTGGTAATAGTAATAGTAGTAGTAGTGTTGGTAATAGTAATAGTAGTAGTAGTGTTGGTAATAGTAATAGTAGTAGTAGTGTTGGTAATAGTAATAGTAGTAGTAGTGTTGGTAATAGTAATAGTAAAAGTAGTGTTGGTAATAGTAATAGTAAAAGTAGTGTTGGTAATAGTAATAGTAATAGTAGTAGTAGTGTTGGTAATAGTAATAGTAATAGTAGTAGTAGTGTTGGTAATAGTAATAGTAATAGTAGTAGTGTTGGTAATAGTAATAGTAGTAGTGTTGGTAATAGTAATAGTAGTAGTAGTGTTGGTAATAGTAATAGTAGTAGTAGTGTTGGTAATAGTAATAGAAATAATAGTAGTAGTGTTAATAATAATAATAGTAACAATAAAGCTTACCTAGTACCACCAGTAATAGTGATAGTAGTAGTAGAATTAGTAATAGTAATAGTAGTAGTTTTAATAATAATAGTAATAATAATAGTAATAATAAATCTTACCTAGTACCACCAGTAATAGTAATAGTGATAGTAGTGTTAATAATAATAATAATAAATCTTACCTAGTACCACCAGTAATAGTGATAGTAGTGTTAATAATAATAGTAATACTAAATCTTACCTAGTACCACCAGTAATAGTAATAGTGATAGTAGTGTTAATAATAGTAATAATAAATCTTACCTAGTACCACCAGTAATAGTAATAGTAGTAGTGTTAATAATAGTAATAATAATAATAAATCTTACCTAGTACCACCAGTAATAGTAATAGTAGTAGTGTTAATAATAATAATAGTAATAATAAATCTTACCTAGTACCACCAGTAATAGTAATAGTAGTAGTAGTGTTAATAATAATAATAATAATAAATCTTACCTAGTACCACCAGTAATAGTGATAGTAGTAGTAGAATTAGTAGTGTTGGTAATAGTAGTAGTGTTAATAATAATAGTAATAATAAATCTTACCTAGTACCACCAGTAATAGTGATAGTAGTAGTAGAATTAGTAGTGTTGGTAATAGTAATAGTGTTAATAATAATAGTAGTAATAATAATAATAGTAATACTAAATCTTACCTAGTACCACCAGTAATAGGTCCTTTGCCATCAATAGTATTACCCAGAGCATCTACTACTCTGCCCAGGATGTCTTCACCCACGGGTACGTCAACAATGGCACCGGTTCTCTTCACAATGTCTCCTTCACGGATCAACTTGTCATTACCGAACACAACCACTCCAATGTTGTCTGGTTCCAAGTTCAATGCCATGCCTGTAAAAGATTAATGGGGGTTAGGGGGTGCTGGGGTAGGGGGACAGGCTTGGGGAGGGTGCTGGAATAGGGGGACAGGCTTCACGGATCAACTTGTCATTACCGAACACTACCACTCCAATATTGTCTGGTTCAAAGTTCAATAGTTTATTCCTTCCTCTTTTAATTCTCTATAAACAAATAAATCAATCCATAATTAATTTACCCTTCAGTCCTGATGAGAATTCCATATAAACAAATCCATAATTTAATCTTACTTTTCCTTTAATTCCATATAAACAAAAATAAATTAATAGTTTAAACAAATCAAGTTTACCCTTCCTTCCTCTAATTCCACATAAACAAAAATAAATTACTAGTTTACTCTTCCACATAAACAAAATAAATGAATAGTTCACCCTTCCATTAATTCCCTATAAATAAATAAATTGATCCATAGTTAACTTACCCTTGAGACCAGATGAGAATTCCATATAAACAAATCAATAATTTAATCTTACTTTGCATTTAATTCCACATAAACAAAATAAATTAATAGTTCACCCTTCCATTAATTCCCTATAAATAAATAAAGAAATTGATCCATAGTTAACTTACCCTTGAGACCAGATGAGAATTCGACCATCTCCTCGGCCTGTATGTTCTTGAGTCCGTACACACGAGCGATGCCGTCACCGATACTCAACACACGGCCGGTCTCCTCTAGGTTGGCTTTGGGGGCAGCACCTGGGATGGAAGGGAACATTAAATAATATATATATACAAGGTTGGTAAAGATAAAATAAAATATATATACAGGGTTGGAAGAGAACATTAAATAATATATAAATACAGGGTTGGTAAAGATAAAATAATATATATATACAGGGTTGGAAGGGAACATTATTTATTATATTATTAATATATAAATACAGGGTTGGTAAAGATAAAATAAAATATATATACAAGGTTGGTAAAGATAAAATAAAATATATATACAGGGTTGGTAAAGATAAAATAAAATATAAATACAGGGTTGGTAAAGATAAAATAAAATATATATACAGGGTTGGTAAAGATAAAATAAAATATAAATACAGGGTTGGTAAAGATAAAATAAAATATATATACAGGGTTGGTAAAGATAAAATAAAATATAAATACAGGGTTGGTAAAGATAAAATAAAATATATATACAGGGTTGGTAAAGATAAAATAAAATATATATACAGGGTTGGAAGGGAGCATTAATTAATATATAAATACAGGGTTGGTAAAGATAAAATAATATATATATACAGGGTTGGTAAAGATAAAATAATATATACAGTATTATACAGTAGTCAATTTTCATTTTACACTGGCATTACCGTACTGTATATATGTAAATTAGTGTGTGTAATGCATGTATGTATTGTGAAATCTATCTATCTATAGCTCTGATGCCTCGTTGGGTGTGGCCACGGTAGAAGTGTCTCCAGTCTTCCCTGTTCCAACACTCCCTCCTTACTCCCTACTCTGTCCCTCATGTTACTCTCCTTTACATACTCTTCCACTCTGTTCCAACACTCCCTCCTTACTCCCTACTCTGTCCCTCATGTTACTCTCCTTTACATACTCTTCCACTCTGTTCCAACACTCCCTCCTTACTCCCTACTCTGTCCCTCATGTTACTCTCCTTTACATACTCTTCCACTCTGTTCCAACACTCCCTCCTTACTCCCTACTCTGTCCCTCATGTTACTCTCCTTTACATACTCTTCCACTCTGTTCCAACACTCCCTCCTTACTCCCTACTCTGTCCCTCATGTTACTCTCCTTTACATACTCTTCCACTCTGTTCCAACACTCCCTCCTTACTCCCTACTCTGTCCCTCATGTTACTCTCCTTTACATACTCTTCCACTCTGTTCCAACACTCCCTCCTTACTCCCTACTCTGTCCCTCATGTTACTCTCCTTTACATACTCTTCCACTCTGTTCCAACACTCCCTCCTTACTCCCTACTCTGTCCCTCATGTTACTCTCCTTTACATACTCTTCCACTCTGTTCTGCCATTTAACTGGTGGTCTGCCTCTCACACCACAGCCCACAACTTCACTTCACAACAATAACAGCAAAACCGAGGGTGATGATGGAATAATAACAATAACAATGGTAATTACCCAGAATGCGTTCCTCCAAGATGGTGGACACTTCAGCCGAGGCGTTGACATTGTTGGTGGTGGAGAGTTTACGAGACACAATAGAAGCAGCCGGCAACAACTTGGCCACCTGTAAACAACACACTTTATTTAATGACAGAATTACCCGTCTCGTAGCAGTGTTGCCAGATCAGGCTTGCAAACAACACACTTTATTTAATGACAGAATTACCCATCTTGTAGCAGTGTTGCCAGATCAGGCTTGCAAACAACACACGGTATTTAATGACAGAATTACCCGTCTCGTAGCAGTGTTGCCAGATCAGGCTTGCAAACAACACACGTTATTTAATGACAGAATTACCCGTCTCGTAGCAGTGATGCCAGATCTGGCCTGCAAACAACACATCCTATTTAATGAAAGAATTACCCATATTTTAGCAGTGTTGCCAGATCCGGCCGGCAACAACTTGGCTACCTGTAAACAACACATCCTATTTAATGAAAGAATTTAAAGAATAAAAAATGCCCCATTTGAATATTTGGGCAATTTCCAAAAATAAAATGCCATAAGAAAATAGTCTTAGAATATTATACATTAGTGGGTAAAGAAAGTAAAAACATCTAAATACTAATCAGCAATAAAGTAGATATTAACTAAAATATCGATATATTGATAAATAATTGAAAAAAGAAAAAAAAAATCTTAAAATATTTGGTTGGCCAGAAAAATCCATTATATAAGTTAATCAAAAAATAAATAAAATAAAAGCAACAACAAGTAAATATAATAGAGGATATGATGGTGATGGACAGGGGAATATAATAATAATAAATGGATAAAAATAATGCTAAATAAACAACTCGATAATTGACGAAAAAAAAATCGTAAGATATCCATTACATAAGACAGTTAAAAAATAAATAAAATAAAGGAATTGATCGTAGACAGGGGAATATAATAATTAAGGAATAAAAATAACGCTAAATAAACAGATAAATAAATAAATAAATCAGCTGATGGTCCCCCCCCCCCTCCGTAACTATCAGCCGGCCGGTTCCAATGGTTGCCAAAATATTTTCACTAATTTCCTCCATTTTCCTCCATTATCTCCACTAATTAACTCTTCCAGTGTGTTGTGTATGTAGATAAGATTATTAATTATATATGTACCAAAGGAAAACTAATAATAACAACAGGGTGTATAGATAATAACAATAATAATAAAAATAAAATATGTTTATCGAGTCAATAATGGCCGGTACGATTTTCATATTTTCTCTATTTTATACCATTAATCTTTACTAATTAACTCTTCCAGTGTGTTATATATATAGATAAGATTATTAATTATAACTATACCAAAGAAAAAACAACAATAACAAGCCGTACAGATAATCAAAACAATAATAATAAAGTGTATATGTGTTTGTGTCGACGAGTCAAGTCAAGATAGCCGGGTAGTTTTCACATTTCCTTCATTTTATACCATTATCTTCACTAATTAACTCTTCCCAATGTGTTATACAGGTAGATAATATAATGAACTATACCTATACCAAAGAAAAAACAACAATAATAAGCGGTACAGATAATAAAAACAATAATAATAAAGTGAATATTATATGTTTGTGTCGACGAGTCAAGTCAAGATGGCCGGTTAGAGTTTTCACCTTTCCTTCATTTTATACCATTATCTTCACTAATTAACCCTTCCTAGTGTGTTATACAGGTAGATAATATAATAAACTATACCTGTGATGTAGTCCTTGGTAGCTGCCGGGCCAAGGAAGTCGCAGCAAGCCTTACAGAGATCATGGTAGTGGTGGTGATGGTAGAATGGCAGTGTCTGGGATCAAGATGGTGGTCTGGGCAGGCTCGGTTGGCTACTATCAGGGTTGTCAACGCATTTATTGTTTTTATATTATTGGCTAGAATCGTTTTTCTTTTTTTTTCAGTTGGCTATAATCTATGTTGTTTTTTTTCTTTGGCTATAATCTATGTTTTTTTTTCTTTGGCTATAATCTATGTCGTTTTTTTCTTTGGCTAGAGTGGTTTTTCTTTTTTCTTGGCTATAATCTATGTCGTTTTTTTCTTTGACTAGAGTGGTTTTTCTTTTTTCTTGGCTATAATCTATGTCGTTTTTTTCTTTGGTTATAATCTATGTTTGTTTTTCTTTGGCTATAATTTATGTTTGTTTTTTCTTTGGCTATAATCTATGTTGGTTTTTTCTTTGGCTATAATTTTTTTTTTTTTCTTTGGCTATAATCTATGTCATTTTTTCTTTGGCTAGAGTGGTTTTTCTTTTTTCAGTTGGCTATAATCTATGTTGTTTTTTCTTTGGCTATAATCTATGTTTGTTTTTCTTTGGCTATAATCTATGTTTGTTTTTCTTTGGCTATAATCTATGGGTTTTTTTTCTTTGGCTAGAGTGGTTTTTCTTTTTTCTTGGCTATAATCTATGTAGTTTTTTTCTTTGGCTAGAGTACACTTTTTTTTTTCTTGATGCCTCAATTATTTCGCTTAATATCTACTTGACACTTTCGTAACCTGACAGAATAATGATAGAGGATTACTTTTATCGTGAAAATAATATCCATATCATTAAAAAATATTCGATTAAATACGAGTTGAAGTGAAACAAGTAGCTAAAAATGTTTATACTAGTTTATTTATATGCCGATATTTATTTACAAAATATTACGCTACCATAATAAAAAATGGGTGGATGATGTAGAGAAATTCCTCCTGCATGTCATGGTGGTATTAGATTGTAGATAAGACAGAAATTATTGCTGCAAACGTAATTTTAATGCCAATATTTCAATGTGTAATGTTTAGTGATGAGAAGGTTGAGAGGGTACCGTATTTTATTTTATTTTTATATATACAGTCGCGGTCAATAATAATCATCCACATATGGGTATCTAAAACAATTTGTTATCTAATGTTTTCACGTTCACATATAAGATTATTGTTTTAAGTAGTGTGTAGCTACTTGTATTAAATTAAAAGATGGTAGCTAGTTAACGTGTGTGTGTGTGTGTCTTTATGTGTGTGTATTGTATGTATGTGTTATTGTTTTAAGTAGTGTGTAGCTGCTTGTATTAAATTAAAAGATGGTAATTAACCTATTTATTGGAAAGCTTATCATCTAAGAAACAGAGGGAAGCTGTCAGACTCTTATGTAAGTTACCCCTATATGGATGATTATATTTGACCACGACTGTATATATGATGAACCTCGGGACTGTATGTTGTCAGTAGCCCGTGACTCTTGTGAGGCCTCGAGATTATTGTGTGTCGAACCAGATGAGACAGTGGAGCTTCGTGGTGGTGATGTTGGTAAAAGTCATAATGGTCTAATATACAGTCTCCTCCACTCCCGCCTTCACCAGTTCAGTGCTGCCAACGTATACCTACACCCGCTTTGTGTGACCTACCAATACCGACACTCGAATCCGAAACACCTACTACAGTCTCGAGCTGATGGGATTCGAAGCATTCACTGGTGGGAGGGAGAGACGGGAAGGAAAAAGGATAGTGATTGGGGCTGACAGTATGAGCGACGTGAATGAAAATATGTCAGGATGAATTGAATTACGAGTTATAGACGGAACTAATTATATGTAATAACTGATTAATGTTTTCGAGTTGGATATATAACTGATATTAATTAATTTTCTTTGTTCAATCTGAAGTAACATAGTCCTCCAAACTATTCCAAGCAACATGCAAGACACCATTATATTTGTTCATCTAGTACTTATACTGTACTTATATTACTTATACTGTACTTATAAAACTGTATATTCCCGGCCGTAAAACTAGCCAACTTGGGCGTGAAAATGACATGATTGGCAACACTGATTATTTCTATCTACAACATTCAGGCCGGCACCGAAACTCTGCCCCAAAATCATTTATCCATTATTTCACTAAAATAACTTGTTTTTCTATATTTAAACCAGTCAGTTATCAATAAAAAATATATATATACATGTCAAATACCAGAATAATGATAATCAATGTTGAAATTATTACAAATTGATAAATATTGTTTTGGTAGCAAATATTCACTTGTGTCGTCTGCTGCAAAGTAGAAGAAAACGAACATAAAATATATTAATGTTTTATTTATATATTAATAAATTATTCATTTATTTATTTATTTATTTTGGAGGATAATAAAATAACAGTTGATGATAACAGGGCACTTTTTTTATAGGCTGTATAATTATATACATGAAATAAATACGTCTGTCCCCAACGCATATTGGCCAACTACAGCTGCAGTTCTCGTCACTGAAACCAAGCGCTGCCAAGACGGTCTCCTCCGCTTGGACCACCAGATGACGTCTTAAGCCTGTCCCCTAACTCCCCCACCCCCCAAGTCTGTCCCCTAATCCCGCACCCCTCAAGGCTGCCCCCTACAAGCCTGTCCCCCAACTCCCCCCTCCAAGCCTGCTGTCCCCTAATCCCCCACCCCCAAAGCCTGTCCCCTAATCCCGCACCCCCAACAAGGTGAAGTGAAGCTCCGTTAAAAAATAAATAAATAAATAAATAAATCATCATTGTCGAGGTTTCGTTAAAAAATAAATAAATAAATACATAAATAAATAAATAAATAAATAATCGTCGTCGAAGTTCCGTTAAAAAAAACATAAATAAATAAATACATAAATAAATAAGTAAATAAATAAATAAATAATCGTCATCGAAGTTCCGTTAAAAAAACATAAATAAATAAATACATAAATAAATAAATAATCGTCGTCGAAGTTCCGTTAAAAAAACACATAAATAAATAAATACATAAATAAATAAATAAATAATCGTCGTCGAAGTTCCGTTAAAAAAACCATTAATAAATAAATACATGAATAAATAAATAAATAAATAATCGTCGTCGAAGTTCCGTTAAAAAAAACATAAATAAATAAATAAGTAAATAAATAAATAAATAAATAATCATTGTCGAGGTTCCGTTAAAAAAAACATAAATAAATAAATACATAAATAAATAAATAAATAAATAATCGTCGTCGAAGTTCCGTTAAAAAAAACATAAATAAATAAATACATAAATAAATAAATAGATAAGTAAATAAATAATCGTTGTCGAATTTCCGTTAAAAATTAAATAAATAAATAAATAATCGTCATCGAAGTTCCGTTAAAAAAACATAAATAAATAAATACATAAATAAATACATAATCGTCGTCGAGGTTCCGTTAAAAAAAACATAAATAAATAAATATATAAATATATAAATAAATAAGTAAATAAATAAATAAAAAATCATCGTCGAAGTTCCGTTAAAAAAAACATAAATAAGTAAATAAATAAATAATCGTCGTCGTTGTCGTTGTTTTCTTACCGGCTTGGAAGATAAAATTAGAGATAAACAAACTTTTTTATATAAGAGTTATTGAAGGAAAAACGTAAGGAATATATATCTTATTATTATTATTATTATTATTATTATTATTATTATTATTAGTTAAGTGTTTGTCCATAATAATAATAATAATAATAATAATAACAATAACAATAATAATAAATAACAATAATAATAATAATAATAATAATAAGGAATATTTTTACAAGTTGCCACAATTGGATTTCCAAAATGTTATTATTATTATGAGTGTTTTTATTTCAATATTACAAACCACTTTTCTATATACCAGTTAGGTCCCTGTAGTCTGCCCCAGTTAGGTCCCTGTAGTCTGCCCCAGTTAGGTCCCTGTAGTCTGTCCCAGTCCAGGTTAGGTTAGGTTAGGTCCCTGTAGTCTGTCCCAGTTAGGTCCTGGTAGTCTGCCCCAGTCCAGGTTAGGTTAGGGTTGCCATATTTGAGCAATCTAAAAAGAGGACATTTCTATTGCTCACGTTATCGTACACACTTCAGCACTATTTTGTGACCATATATATATATATATATATATATATATATATATATATATATATATATATATATATATATATATATATATATATATATGCCCTCCCAGTCATCCCTTCCACTTTTGGAACAGGGAAATTTGCTCTGCAATTCGTCCGTGAATTTGCACTTGCGTTTCGGCATCTTTTTCTAGTATAATTTCCAGTCCATTATACTCTGAAAACAGAAAAAACACTGATTATAAGCAGCAGCCGTAGTATTCACTCTAACTATATATTGTTACTGTACGTGGAAATAATGGCTACAAACAAACCCACAAAATAAGTATTCACAATCGGATTTCACCAAATTCACACACCTTCTTGCCTCGTATCACAGAGATTCAAAACTGATGTTGTCATTTTTTGTGAACTCAGCTGGAGTTACGACGAAAACTGAACACGTTCTGTTCGGAAGTTTTGTTGCCTCCTCAGAGCTCCTCTGTCCTCGAATCCTCAATTCTTCGCCTCTCTCTTGATCTTTATCATAATGAGTAATGCATTTATATCATAATGTCTCTCCAAATCAATCTAAGAAATTATGAAAGTTCAAATTCCGGACTTTTGGCGATTTTTCAAAAATCCGCCCGGACGGTCATTTGAAGTCTAAAAAGGAGGACATGTCCGGGTAAATCCAGACGTATGGCAACCCTAGATTAGGTTAGGTTAGGTCCCGGTAGTCTGCCCCAGTTCAAATTAGGTTAAGTTAGGTCCCGGTAGTCTGCCCCAGTTAGGTCCTGGTAGTGTGTCCCAGTCCAGGTTAGGTTAGGTCCCGGTAGTGTGTCCCAGTTAGGTCCCTGTAGTCTGTCCCAGTTAGGTTCCTGTAGTCTGCACAGGTTAGGTCCCAGTAGTCTGCACAGGTTAGGTCCTGGTAGTCACACTAAATCCTTCTACGAAATATATTTTTTTCCGGTGAAATCCTGTTGTGGCAACTTGTAAAAATTTATCTTTATATGTTTTTTTTAATAATTTATCTGTTTTTTTTAATAATTTATCTGTTTTTTTTAATAATTTATCTGTTTTTTTCAGGTTGTGTTTGAATGCTTCGTGTTTCTCGTTTATTGAAGGAAACATTGAAGACGCTATCAACAACAACAATACAACATAACAACAACAACAACAACAACAACAACAAGGTATTATTATTATTATTATTATTATCATCATTATTATTATTATTGTTATTTTTATTGTTGTTATTATTATTATTATTATCATTATTATTATTATTATTATTATTGCTATTTTTATTGTTGTTATTATCATTATTATTATTATTATTATTATTGTTATTTTTATTGTTATTATTATTATTATTGTTATTCCATTTATTACAGACAATATTGAATTATAATTATATATTTATGGGTTTATTAAGACAATATTGAATTATAATTATATATTTATTGCATTTATTTATATATTTATTGCATTTATTTATATATTTATTGCATTTATTTATATATTTATGGGTTTATTTACAGACAATATTGAATTATTATTATTATTATTGTTATTATTATTATTATTATTATTATTATTATTATTGTTGTTATTATTGTTATTATTATTATTATTATTGTTATTGTTGTCATTATTGTTATTGCTGTTATTATTATTATTATTATTATTATTATTATTATTGTTATTGTTGTTATTATTGTTATTGTTGTTATTATTGTTGTCATTATTGTTGTCATTATTGTTATTATTATTGTTGTTGTTGTTATTATTGTTATTGTTGTCATTATTATTATTATTATTGTTATTGTTGTCATTATTATTATTATTATTGTTATTGTTGTCATTATTGTTATTGTTGTCATTATTGTTATTGTTGTTATTATTGTTATTGTTGTCATTATTGTTATTGTTGTTATTATTATTATTATTGTTGTCATTATTATTATTGTTGTCATTATTATTATTGTTGTTATTATTGTTATTATTTATATATTTCTTTTCTTTCTTTACAGATAATGTTGAATAAAGTAATAGAACTTTATAAAGAAGTGGTGAAAGTTGGTGAAGTGAAAAATGCACAAATCCTTAATATTACTCAAGATAATGTTATGATTCAGGTAAAGTGTTGAATTAATTAGTTAATTAATTATTGTACAGGTAACGTATTTATTTATTTATTTATGATTCAGGTAAGATGTTGAATTAATTAGTTAGTTAATTATTGTACAGGTAACATATTTAATTAGTTATTTATTTATGGTTCAGGTAAAGTGTTGAATTAATTAGTTAGTTAATTATTGTACAGGTAAAGTATCTAATTAATTAGTTAGTTAATTATTGTACAGGTAAAGTATTCAATTAATTAGTTAGTTAATTATGGTACAGGTAAGGTATTTAATTATTTATTCATTTAATTATTTATTTATTGTTCAGGTAAGGTATTTAATTAGTTATTTATTTATTTATGGTTCAGGTAAAGTGTTGAATTAATTAGTTAGTTAATTATTGTATAGGTAACGTATTTAATTAATTATTTATGGTTCAGGTAAGGTGTTTAATTAATTAGTTAGTTAATTATTGTATAGGTAATGTATTTATTTATTTAGTTATGATTCAGGTAATGTGTTTAATTAATTAGTTAGTTAATTATTGTATAGGTAAGGTATTTAATTATTTAATTATATTTAATATAATTTTCCCCAACTTCAAATTGGCAATGGGCGCACCCCCCTAAATGCTGCCCCCAGGGATATATGCTGCCCCTAGGGATATATGCCCCCCCCCACTGTCTATAGTTGCTGTTTTGGCCACCAGGTGACCAGGAGTTTCCGCAACTTGACAACGAAGGAAAATGTTCAAACGGTGACACAACACCTGCTACAAAACAAACAACAACAACAACAACAACAGCTTAACGACATCCTTACCTTCCCACCGATACACCTGGATAATAAAGTGTAAGTATGATAAAGAAAAGTATGTAAGTATTGTATATGTAGAGTGTGTAAGTATGTTATATATAGAGTGTGTAAGTATGATAAAGAAAAGTGTGTAAGTATGTTTTATTTTGTTTATTATTTTTATTTCTTATTAATATTTTATGTATTATAATTATTTATTATTTTATTGATTATCATATTTGTTATCATTAATATTGTTGCTGTTATTATTATTATTATTATTTTTGTTATTGTTACTGTTATTATTATTATTATTATTATTGTTATTGTTACTGTTATTATTATTATTGTTATTGTTACTGTTATTATTATTATTATTGTTATTGTTGCTGTTATTATTATTGTTGTTACTGTTATTATTATTTTTGTTATTGTTACTGTTATTATTATTATTATTATTGTTATTACTGTTATTATTTTTATTGTTATTATTATTATTATTATTGTTAATATTGTTATTGTTGCTGTTATTATTATTATTGTTGCTATTATTATTATTATTATTATTATTGTCATGAAATATAATTCAGGTTAACTAACAATCATCACACCTTCCTTCCTTCCTTCCTTCCTTCCTTCCTTCCTTCCTTCCTTCCTTCCTTCCTTCCTTCCTTCCTTCCTTCCTTCCTTCCTTCCTTCCTTCCTTCCTTCCTTCCTTCCTTCCTTCCTTCCTTCCTTCCTTCCTTCCTTCCTTCCTTCCTTCCTTCCTTCCTTCCTTCCTTCCTTCCTTCCTTCCTTCCTTCCTTCCTTCCTTCCTTCCTTCCTTCCTTCCTTCCTTCCTTCCTTCCTTCCTTCCTTCCTTCCTTCCTTCCTTCCTTCCTTCCTTCCTTCCTTCCTTCCTTCCTTCCTTCCTTCCTTCCTTCCTTCCTTCCTTCCTTCCTTCCTTCCTTCCTTCCTTCCTTCCTTCCTTCCTTCCTTCCTTCCTTCCTTCCTTCCTTCCTTCCTTCCTTCCTTCCTTCCTTCCTTCCTTCCTTCCTTCCTTCCTTCCTTCCTTCCTTCCTTCCTTCCTTCCTTCAGTCTACTTCAGCGTATGAACAACACCGGACGACTGAAGGCTGAAGTACTGAAGGCAGGCAACAACAACAACAACAACAACAACAACAACAACACCAACCACCAATGTGACGAGTATGTGACCATTACAGATTGTCACACTTCCATCACCACAACTTATAATCTGTCTTCGGCCGACAAACACGGAAAAGTGAGTTAATTGGGGGGGTTTGGGGGTGCTGGAATTAGGGGGCAGGCTTAGGGGGGGTTTAGGGGGTGCTGGAATTGGGGGACAGGCTTGGGTTTTTTTTGGGGGGGTGCTGAAATTTGGAGACAGGCTTGGGGGGGTACTGAAATTGAGGGACAGGCTTGGGGGGTGCTGAAATTGGGGGACAGGCTTGGGGGGTGCTGGAATTGGGGACAGGCTTGGGGGGTGCTGGAATTGAGGGACAGGCTTAGGGGGGTTTTTGGGGGGGTGCTGAAATTGGGGGACAGGCTTAGGGGGGGGTTTGGAGGGTGCTGAAATTGGGGGGCAGGCTTGGAGGGGTTAGGGTAGGTTAGGAGGGGGTTTGGGGGGTGCTGAAATTTGGAGACAGGCTTGGGGGGTGCTGGAATTGGGGGACAGGCTTGGGGTTTTTTTGGGGGGGTGCTGGAATTGGGGGACAGGCTTAGGGGGGGTTTAGGGGGTGCTGGAATTGGGGGACAGGCTTAGGGGGGGTTTTGGGGGGTGCTGGAATTGGGGGGCAGGCTTGGGATAGGTTTTGTTTTTTTCATCTTTTTTTTTTATCTTTCATCTGTTTTTTTTTTATCATTATCTTTTATTTTTTATTTATTTTTAAATTTTCGTATTCATTTTTTAGTTATTTTTTATTTATTTTAAATTTTTGTATTCATTTTTTAGTTATTTTTTATTTATTTTTAAATTTTTGTATTCATTTATTAGTTATTTTTTATTTATTTTTAAATTTTTGTATTAATTTTTTAGTTATTTTTTATTTATTTTTAAATTTTTGTATTCATTTTTTTTTTTTTTTTTTTTTTTTTTTATTATTAATTTTTTTTCCATTTTAGGTGTACACAGATTCAACCTTCTCGTGTCTGGAGTTTTCCCTGGATGACTCAAAGCTGTTGTATATAGCAGAGGAGAAGCAACCTAAACCCTCCAGTTACTTCAATACAACACACACAAGGTTAGAAGAGAGAGAGAGAGAGAGAGAGAGAGAGAGAGAGAGAGAGAGGGAGGGATAGAGGGATAG
>JAWZYT010003794.1:0-21125 GCA_034508575.1 Petrolisthes manimaculis | reverse complement strand
GTTTCCTTCTCCTTCCCTCCATTTCCATATCTCTCTTCCTCTCTCCCTCCCACCCACAACTTTCCTCCATCTCTTACTCATCCATCCTTCCCTCTTTTATCATCCCTCCTTCATCTACATTATTTTACTCCCACTTCTTGTTTCCCTATTCTCTTTCCTTCTAGTTTTCTCTCCTTCCATTCTTTCCCTATCATCTCTGCTTTTTCATTCCCTTTCCTCCCATTCTCCCTTCCCCACTCTCTGTTTTTCTATTCTCCCTCCTCCCATTCTCCTTTCTCCTACACATCTCTGCCCTCCCATTCTTCCTCTCTCTACTCTTCCCTTCTCCCTTCTCCCACTCTCTGCTCTCCCATTCTCCCTTCTACTACCCTCACCTCTTCGTCTCTGTCCTACCGTCTTCGTTCACCTGTCTCCATAAAGCATCGTTCAGAATCAACCTGCCTTTTGTCAAACAAGGTGAACAGACAACCAACCATTCATTTTTTTTCTCAGATTTTTTTTGGTTTGATAGTTTGTGAGTTGGATTCGATTGCATTCGTTTTCGTTCGTGTTCGAGTTTTATTTGTATTTTATTTATTTTTTTGCTTCTGTATATATAAATAAAATAATGTGAGTGAAGGATGGAGACAAGGACGAAAAGAAAAAGAGGACTGAGAGAACAGCTATCAATGTTACATTATGAGTTGAAATAAATTGTTCTAAATGGTAACGAGTGGGATGGGGGGAATGGGAAGGGAGATAGCGATGGATGGATGGAGGGAGGGAGGGAGGGAGGGAGGGAGACGTGGAATAGAGAGAAGCTGAGGGAAAATGAGACAACAGGAAAAGAAAAGATCATAACAGTGGAAATAATAACAAGAGAAACAGGGAAAAGGGATAGAGAAAAGGAAGGCAACACGAGATGGAGGAAGTGAGAAGTAAATGAGTCCTTCAATTATTACCACGAAACATCCTATATATGGAAGGAGAGTCATGTTTCGTGGCGTAGATAGGAGGAATCAAAAGTCTACAATTCCCACACACGATCACAGGGTCCTTAAACAAAATATATAGGGTGATATTTAGCAGTTTCTGTCATTGTTATTTTCATTGGGTTTGTTTGTAAGTATGATTGAGACGGATAAGTAATAGAGTGGATTGTATTAAACCAGAAAGTCTTTGACGGCGGAACTATTTATAGCTTGTTATGATAGAGGTCATAATACCATCCTTATGCATGTTATAATAGAGGTCATAATACCATCCTTCTGAATCATAATACCATCCTTCTACATAGTTATAATAGAGGTCATAATAGAGGTCCTTCTGACTCATAATACCACCCTTCTACCTAGTTATAATAGAGGTCATAATACCATCCACCTTCCCACTTTACCAGTTTAGGAGTGGACGGTGTGGTGTCTCTCCAGATGTGTGAGTTGCAGCTTTGTCTCCCAACTTTTGTGCCATCAGCAAAATTTTGAGATATTGCAACAAAGAGCGTCTTCAGTGTCATATACATTATTCGAATAGACGAGAGGTGGAGGGGTGGGAGGAGCAGAGAGAGAGAGAGAGAGAGAGAGAGAGAGAGAGAGAGAGAGAGGGAAGGAGGAGATATTAATATTACAACAGAAAGAAGGGAACAACAAAAGGGAAAAAGAGGGGTGATGCATAAATAGAGAGAGAGAGAGAGAGAGAGAGAGAGAGAGAGATAGAGAGAGAGAGAGAGAGAGAGAGAGAGAGAGAGGAGTGTTTAGGAGTGAAAGAAAATTGTGTGTGTGTGTGTGTGTGTGTGTGCATGAGTAGGAGAAAAAGGAAAGAGTGAGAACGAGCATAGGAGAAAATAAGAATACAAGGAGTAGGAAGAGAGAGTGAGAGAGAGAGGTTAAGAATGATCCTTTTGGGAGGGAGAACAGGGCCAGAGGGAGGATAAAAGAGGGAAGGAGGAGGTGGAGGAGGAGGAGGAGGAGACAGAAAAGTGTAAAGGGGGAGAGGCACTGGAAGAGAGAGGAGGAGGAGGAGGAAGGAGTGGAAGAGGAAAGAGAGAGAGAGAGAGAGAGAGAGAGAGAGAGAGAGAGAGAGAGAGAGAGAGAGAGAGAGAGGAAGGAGGAGATATAAATATTAAAGCGTAAAGGTGAAAGAGAAGGGGAAGAGGAGTGAAGGGAGGAATTAAGAAAGAAAAGTGAAGGAAGGAGAGGTTAGTGGAAGAGAAAGAAGACAAATAGAAGAGAAAAGAGAGAGAGAGAAAGAGAGAGAGAGAGAGAGAGAGAGAGAGAGAGAGAGAGAGAGAGAGAGAGAGAGAGAGAGAGAGAGAGAGAGAGAGAGAGAGAGAGAAAGAGAGAGAAAGAAAGAAAGAGAGAGAGAGAGAGAGAGAAAGAAAGAGAGAGAGAGAGAGAGAATATGAAGGAGAGGGAGGGAGGGGTGTCACCGTTTGTCATAAGCCACTTCACTTTTGTAGATTAAGACTCATGAAACTGTGAGGGATGGCACAGTGGGGAGGCGGGCTGGCTGGAGGAGAGAGAGAGAGAGAGAGAAAGAGAGAGAGAGAGAGAGAGAGTGGGTGAGAGAGGGACGAGGAGAGGGAAGGAAAGAGACGGGGAGAGAGAGAGGAGGAGAGGGAAGGAAGGTGGCTGGTTGAGAGAGAGGGAGAGGGACGAGGAGAGGGAAGGAAAAAGACGGGGAGAGAGAGAGGGAGGGGAGAGGGAAAGGGAAAGAAGGTGGTTGGTTGAGAGAGAGAGAGATAGAGATAGGAGATAGATAGATAGAGAGAGAGAGGGGGGGGGGAAGATAGAGAGAAAGAGAGAGCTACTTCCTTCTGTCTTAATATATATATATGGTTTTCCAAGACACAAATAAAACAAAGTCAGTTACAGTGTTTACTTCATTATTCTCGACTCTTCAGATACAATATATTCAATGGTTGTTATTATAATGATCATATGTATTATCATGTAGTGTGTCCCTCTCGTCCGATATGTATAACAGAAGAATATTATGTATACTATTGGCCTTGACTAAAATGATAATTCCTTCCCATTTTATAAAGTGTAATAATATCCTTGGGACTTCTAAAAAACATCTACATATTGAAGAGAAGATAGATATTCATTTGTGACGAACATTATTGTAAAAAACAAAAAAAATATTATGTACTAAACCAATTGTCTCCCAGTTTTTCCTAGTCTTCGTAATATAGTTTCTTTCTCTTAATCTGTCACTATCTTCTCATCACTCTTTGCCTCTTTTTATTCTCTTTCTCTCTTCTTTCTTCTCTTCCCTTCTCCTTTTTTTCTCTTTCTCTCCTTTCTTCTCTTTTTCTCTCTTTTCTTCTCTCTCCTTTCTTCTCTTTCTCTCTCCTTTCTTCTCTTTCTCTCCTTTCTTCTTTGTCTCTCTCCTTTCTTCTCTTTCTCTCTCCTTTTTTCTCTTTCTCTCTCCTTTTTTCTCTTTCTCTCTCCTTTCTTCTCTTTCTCTCCTATCTTCTCTTTCTCTCTCCTTTCTTCTCTTTCTCTCTCCTTTTTTCTCTTTCTCTCCTATCTTCTCTTTCTCTCCTATCTTCTCTTTCTCTCCTTTCTTCTCTTTCTCTCTCCTTTTTTCTCTTTCTCTCTCCTTTCTTTTCTTTCTCTCTCCTATCTTCTCCTTCTCTCTCCTTTCTTTTCTTTCTCTCTCCTCTCTCTTTCTCTCCTATCTTCTCTTTCTCTCTCCTTTCTTCTCTTTCTCTCCTATCTTCTCTTTCTCTCTCCTTTCTTCTCTTTTTCTCTCCTATCTTCTCTTTCTTTCTCCTATCTTCTCTTTCTATCTTCTTTCTTCATCTCTCGTTCATATCTCTTCCTTCTTATTCCTCTCTCTACCTACTCACAATTTTTTCTCCCCCCCCCCTCGCTTCTTCTCTCCTCACCATCCACGCCTCCTCCTCCTCTTCCTCACCCCACCTCCTCCTCCTCTATCCCTCACCCCCCCCCCTTTCCTCCCCTCCCTCACCCCCCTCAAAGATCCCGGTAATGGCGTCTTAATTCTAATCTCAGTTGGCGTTTTTGTTGAGGCCAGCATCTGGTAGGAAGCGATGGCCGGCTGTACTCTATAATATAATAATATACTCTATAATTATGCTCACTAATACATTTTTTTCTCTCTTGTATGAACGATTTTTTCTACGATTTTCGACTACATAATTATATTTACTGTACTGTATTTATTTATTTATTTTTTATTTATTTATAATAATGCGACGACGAATAAAAAAAAAAATATATATATATAATAATAATAATAATAATAAAAAGATAATTATTACAAAAAAAAATAATTAATAAAAAAAAAATATTAAAAAAAAATATGTTATTAAAAAAACAATTAAAAAAAATAATTATTAAAAAACGGTTGCGGCGGTGGCGGTGGCGGCGGCGACGGCGGGGCGGCGGCGGCGGGGCGGCAGCGGCGGGATGGCGGTGGTAGCGGGGCGGTGGCGGCGGGACGGCGGCGGCGGCGGGGCGGCGGCGGCGGGACGGCGGCGGCGACGACGAATAAAAAAAAATAATAATAATAATAAAAAAAAAATAATTATTAGAAAAAAAATATATAAAAAAATAATTAAAAAAAAATATATTATTAAAAAAACTATTAAAAAAACTAATTATTAAAAAACGACGGCGGATGCGGCGAGCGAAGAGAGCGGCGAGAGGGGGCCGAGCGCAGCGAGGTGCGAGCGGAGCGAGCAGCGCCGCAGGCAAAAGCACCCATGGCGTAGCAGTGGTGGGCGAAGCCCAGTGCTTGTTATAATTAAAATCCTGGTGTCACAATTATCTTTTATGTTTACATTTATCTAACACATAACAACACTACTTCCTTCAGTATTAATATTATCTTTATCATTACATATTTATCTACTTGTTCATCTAGTTGTTGTTGTTGTTGAAGTTCCTCAAGCTGTATGGCCTAGCAGTGTCCATCTAGTAATCTATACCACACACATCACTTCACAATCTCATTTACCTGTCAATTTGTGTGTTCATGTAATCTGTATCACTATTATCAGCGGTGATATGTATGGGCTTTGTAATAATATGTTAATAGAGGGAATATATTAGTTTGTGTAGTCGTCATTGTAGTTGTTTCTGTCAGGGCTATTTATAGTTAATCTGTCTTGTGTTTATTTGATTATCAGTGGGTTAGTCAGTCAGTAAGTCATTGTATAATAATTATCTATATTATTTTGTTCGTCTGTCTGTCTATCGGTTTATTTGATTTTCAGTCTATTTATCTACATGTCTTTATCAGTTCATTTAATTTATTTCTATTATTTCGTTCGTCTATCTGTCTGTCATTTTTTTTCATCTATTTATCGACATGTCTTTATCAGTCCCTTTATTTCCATTTATTTTGTTCGTCTGTCTGTTTGTTTATGTTTTGTTTTTCCATCTATTTATCGACATGTCTTTATCAGTCACTGTATATACTATTTCTATTATATTGTTCGTCTGTCAATCTATATATATATCCACATAATTTTTTTTATCAGTCTTGACATGTGTAGGTACTTGTTATAATTATGTAAGTACAATATATAAGTACTTGTTATATGTAAGTACAATATATAAGTACTTGTTATATGTAAGTACAATATATAACTACTTGTTATATGTAAGTACAATATATACAGTAAGTACTTGTAATATGTAAGTACAAGGAAAGTGAAGTGGAAAGAAGGAGAGAGAGGTGGATGATGGAGGTGGAAAGGAGAAGGGAGAGGTGGATGAAGGAGAGGAAGAGGTTGAAGGAGGAAGAGGATGGGGAGGTGGGAGAAAAGGAGGATAGAGAAATGGATGAGGGTGGGGAGGTGGGGAGGAAAGGAAGAGATAGAGGTGCATGGGGGAGGGGAGGTGGGGAGAAAAGGAGGAAAGAAAAGAGGAAGAGAAGGGGGAGGTGGGGGGAGTAAAGGAGGGGGAGGGGGCACACATTGGCATTACCATATTGGCAAACTCTTAAGTGAGGTGGGGTGGGGGGGGGAAGAGGTGAGGGAAGGGGGGGAGGGGGGAGGCAGGGAAGGAGAGACGAAGAAGAGAAAGAAAAGACGAAGGGAAGAAAAGGATATAAACAAAAAATGGAAAAGGGGAGAGGCGAGGAAAAGAGAGGAATTAGAAGGAGGACATGGAATAACTGAATAAACGGGAAAGAAACATTGACCAAAAAACTAAACAGGATAAAAAAAGAAATGAAGGAAATAGGAAAGAATAGGAAAAGCAAATGGTAGAACATCTATACATCCATTCATATTGTCTATCCATCCATCCATCCATCCATCCATGCATTCGTTTATCTATCCATCCATCCATTTATCTATTCTTCTATCCATCCATCCATCCATCCATCAGGCGAGAACATAACTTTGAGAGCAATTGACTGTGAGAGCACTAATCAATTATGTCAAGTAGATGGTTGCTGAGAGAGAGAGAGAGAAAGAGAGAGAGAGAGAGAGAGAAGACCTAGTGTGTATTGAGAGAGGGAGGAAAGAAGTGTATTGAGAGAGAGAGAGAGAGAGAGAGAGAGAGAGAGAGAGAGAGAGAGAGAGAGAGAGAGAGTGTGTGAGTGAGTGAGTGAGGGGTGAGGGTGTTTAGTGTGTAGTGGGAGAGAGAGAGAGAGAGAGAGAGAGAGTGAGAGAGTGAGGGGTGAGGGTGTTTAGTGAGGGGTGAGTACTCTTGGGTGATTGTTATGGCTGGCGAATCATAAGTGAAATGTGAGGGGAGAGTAGAGGGGAGAGATGAGGAGGTGACTGAGGGGTGGCAGGTCAGAGGGAAGGAAAGAGGGGGGGGGGGTGAAGGAAGGGGTACGAATTTCCTCCTTATTTCCTTCATTCCTTCATCCCTTTCTCTCCTCCACTCCACCCGTTCACTTATACTTCATTCCTTCCTTCTTTCTCTTCTCTCCTTTACACTTTGACCTTCCTTTCTTCCTTCCTTCCTTACCTACCTTCCTTCCTTTCTTCTTATATTCATTCATTCCTTCCTACCTACCTTCCTTCCTTCCTTCTTTCTTTCCTTCCATCCTTCCTTCTTTCTTTCCTTCCTTCCTTTTATCTTTATTTCCTTCCTTCCTTCCTTCTTATATTCATTCATTCGTCCATTTTTTTCAAAGATAAATAATTTCCTTTCACTCTGTATATATATCCTATTTATTTTTCCTTCGTAGCTTTACATTCATCTCTCCATAAGTTCTCTCCTTCTCTCAGTCAGACACTTTCATTTTCTGACGAGGTTGATATGAGTATGAAACAAAATGAAAAAATGAGAAAGATGTGGAAGGCAGGGAAGAGAAATGAAAAAAAGAGAAATATGTGGAGAGCATGGATGAGAAATGAAAGGTGGGAAACAATACTTAATTAATAAATGGAGGAATTATTAAGAACGGACGTTATGCAAGACGAATGAGGAATTGAAGGAAGGACAATGATAATGTGAATGAATGGAAGGACGAAATGACTAGCAAGACAGATAAGACAAAAAGGGGATGGAAGTGAAAAATCTAAAGAGAGAAATATAAAAATAAAAAGGTGAATGAAAGAAAAAGGTATAATTATAATATTAGGAATGAGTAAATTGAGTGAAATGAGGTGTTGTTATGAAAGGAATATGATGAATAAGGGTATGAATTGGTGAATGAAAGGAGAAAAGAAAGATAGGAGAAGGAAAGAAGGTAGAAAGTAACAAATAAAAAATATTAAAGGAAGGAAGTCCGACATTTAGGAGAGGAATAGGACAGAAAGAAATTAGTGAAAGAAAAGGGGAACGAGTAAAAGAATGACGTAAGAGTGAAAGCAGAAGGAAGAGGAGGAGGAGGAGGAAGAGGAGGAGGAGGAGGAGGAGGAGGACTAAGGTCGTCATCTTTGGCGTCAGGAATCAATCAGAATTTTATTGTGCCGTAGACTTTATGGCCCAGCTCTGATGGTGGTGGAGAGAGAGAGAGAGAGAGAGAGAGAGAGAGAGAGAAGGAGGGGGGAGATGTGTGTGATTTTTGAGAGAGAGAGAGAAAGAGAGACAGAGAGAGAGGGGGAAGATAGAATTAAGAAACCTACTTATATACTTGAATTTCCTTCGGCTGAAGAGAATTATTTAGCGTTAGCCAGTTTGCTGTGGATCAAACATTGGTTTTAATAATGTAAAAGATAACACTGAATTGCTCTTCATGATTGTTGATATTTTTGGAATGTAAAGGATTATATAATTTTACATACATATTCTAAGGTCTATATAAATAAAATCATACATAAAAGATTAGAATGTCATACAGGTAGTTTTATTTTTCACTAATTAAATAATGTTGGTGGGACTATTTACTGATTTTACAAAATTATATATAATATAGTTTGGTATGGTGGTGGGAACAATCATAATATCATCCCATTTTATTTGTTATTTGGGTATAACGGTGTGTGTGTGTTTATGTGCAGAAATGTACCGTGTGTGTGTGTGTGGGTGTGTATGTGGAGAAATGTACCGTGTTCGTGTGGGTGTATGTGTGTGTATGTGCAGAAATGTACCGTGTGTGTGTCAGTGTGTGTATGT
The DNA here is from genome assembly GCA_034508575.1 of Petrolisthes manimaculis. NCBI lineage: Eukaryota > Metazoa > Arthropoda > Malacostraca > Decapoda > Porcellanidae > Petrolisthes > Petrolisthes manimaculis. The sequence goes on along the minus strand of JAWZYT010003794.1, from coordinate 12,591 downwards.
GTGTTGTGTGTGTGTGTGTGTCAGGGTGTGTGTGAGTGTTGTATAGATAGTAATGACAAGGAATAATGATACTCCTTACATTTCCTCACCTCTCAATCAATATCTTATCTTTCTCATAGCCTCCTCCTCCTCCTCCTCCTCCTCCTCCTCCTCCTCCTCCTCCTCCTTTCTCCCTTTATTGGTTGGTTCCCTACTTCCTTATTTATTTATTTTCTCTACTTCCTCTCTACCTTTTTTCTCTTCTTTCTTTTATTCCTATTCTTTTCCCGTCATTTTTTCTTCCCTCACTTACTTATCATCATCACTCTCTTATTCCTCTTCTCTTCCCCTCACCCCTCCCTTCTCTTCTCTCCACCATCTCCCCTCACCCCTCTCTTCTTTCCCCTCACCCCTCTCTTCTTCTCTCTCCCCTCACCTTATTACCATACCATTTCAAAATATCTCCATTGTGAACTAAAGGACTTTATTTTTATGGCTGGGGAGTGAAAGGGGGGAAGGGAGGGGTCTCTGGGAAGGGGGTGGGGGTTAGGAGGGGGTGTAGGGGTGAAGTGCTTGTGGTATGCGGTGAGGGGAAAGGGTGAGGGAGAGGAGGGGAGGGCGATAAAATGGAGGAGGAGAGCAAAGGCCGGTATGGGAGAGGAGAGGGAAGGAGCTTGGGGAGAGAAGAAGGAGAGAATGAAGAGAGGAGAGGAAGAGATTGTTTGTGAACTGAGACATAGGGAGTGGAAGTAGGGATGAGGAGATGAGGGATTTGTAGGTGGAGAGGGAGTGGTGGTGGAGAGGGAGTGGTGGTGGAGTAATATAGGTGGAGAGGGAGTGGTGGTGGAGAAATATAGGTGGAGAGAGAGTGGTGGTGGAGAAATATAGGTGGAGGAGAGGGAGTGGTGGAGGAGAGGGAGTGGTGTGGGACATAGAGGGGGAGTATAGGAGAGTCAGATTATGTGGTGGGACATCAGCCAAGAATACTCCCACTCCTCCTCCTTCTCATCCTTCTACTCCTCCTCCTCCTCCTCCTCCTTTTCCTCCTCCTTCTCCTCCTCCTCCTCCTTTTCCTCCTCCTCCTCCTCCTTTTCCTCCTCCTCCTCCTCCTTCTCCTCCTCCTCCTTCTCCTCCTCCTTTTCCTCCTCCTCCTCCTCCTCCTCTTTCTTCATCCGTTCTCTCCTTCATTCACCTGCTTCGTTTCCTCCTTTCGTATATACCCTTCTTCAGTTTATTCTACATCTTCTCTCATTCTCCTTACCTTAGTGTTTCCTTTATCCCTTCCTTCCCCCACCACTTCCCATGCACCTTCTTCCACCCCTTACTCCTCTTCTTCCTTTATCATCTCTTCCCTCTCTCCTCTCCTTTCCTCACCTCTCTTCCCTTCCACTCTCCACCACTACAACCAATTTTCCCCAACCTTCTCGTGTTCCCCAACTCTTCTTACACACACATACACACACACACTCTCTCTCTCTCTCTCTCTCTCTCTCTCCTTCACAAGTATATATAATTATCAGGAGGTGAATAACAATGGAAAGTAATTAACTCCACCCAAGTTAGACCATATATAATTATGTATGTATATATATATAGTTATGTACAGTATAGGTTGTTGTATACTTGGGTTATAGGAGGGCGTTACCCATCCTATCCGATTGAACCCACTTGGACTCCATCGTTCCTATTCCTATTTTTCTTCACTCCACTACTTACATCCATTACAATCCCACCACCAACCACTACCCCTTATCATCTTAGAAAGTTTCCCTCCTATACTCCTCTTTACTCGAACCTCATCTCTCTCATCACTTCACATTCATTTTAGCAGTTAGTAGTCTTTATCCTTTACAATGCTCTGCCCTACACTCACACATATACACACACACGCACATACTTTCCCAGACCCCTTTCCCTTTCATCACACACATACACACACACTTTCCCATTCCCCTTCCATCAACACACACACACACACTCACACTTTCCCATTCCCCTTCCATCACCACACATACACTCACACTTTTCCATTCCCCTTCCATCAACACACACACACACACACACTTTCCCAGACCCCCTTCATCAACACACACACACACACACACACATTTCCCAGACCCCCTTCATCAACACACACACACACACACACACACACACACATTTCCCAGAGCCCTTCCATCACCACGCGTCCGCCATGCTGGATTGTTTATCAAGTGCCCGGATCAGGTGTCATGGCTCAGTATAGGTTACAGTTGCCACACACCACTATCTTGTACTCTACACTCCTTAATATTCTCATTAATCCAGTCCTATTTTAATACCTGCCCTAGTGTTGTCTTCTCTCCCCTCGTCTTCTGTCTGTGGTCATTTTTATCTGTTAATTCGTGGTGGTTATTATTTTTCACCGCCGCCAAAGATGTTATGTTTTTTTAAAGCTTTGTGCTGTTTTTCTTTTTTGTCGTTTTAGGTGTGGGAAGCAGTTGCCTCGTCTCGCCATTCAGTTCATCTTGACTTTATTTTTCCTTACTATCATTATTTTTACTGTTTATGCTCTCTTATTTTCTCTCATTTTCATTCCGGAGGCGGATGAGAAGGGGACTGGGGAGGGTTGGGATGGGGTAGAGGTGGAAGGAGCGGAAGGGAGCGAGCGAGAGAAAGAAAGGAAGGAAGGGAAGGGAGGAACGGAGCGAGTTTGTGATGGTAGGAGGGAGGGGAGGGAGGGAAAATGGCGGAAAGGAAGGGAGGGAAGGCAGGCAGGATATGGAAAGGAAAGGAAAGGAAAGGTTGAAGGGAGACAAGGTGGAATGAACTTTTAAGAGAGAGAGAGAGAGAGAGAGAGAGAGAGAGAGAGAGGAGAGAGAGAGTAACGAAGTAGGATATAGTGTAAACAAATTAATTTATGATGCAGTGTTTTGAATGAATGAATGAATGAATGAATGGAAGAATGAGGGTGTTGGAAGTGAAATATTGCAGGAGAGAGATGAATAAATTAAACGAAACTGTAATATATGGAACTAGTAGAATAGGAGGGTGAGGAAGTGAGAGGGGTAAGTTGTCTGGAGAGTGAGGAGGGAATGGGGAGGAAGTTTAAAGAGTAGGCTAGTTAGGCTGAAGAGAAGAGAAGAGATGAGTGAAGAGAGGATGGAGAAAAAAGAGTCAAACAAGAGGTAGGTTGGTTGCAGTGAAGAGAGGATGAGAAAGAGGATCAAAGAGGAGGTAGGATGGTTGGAGGGATGAGAGGAGAGGATGGGGATGAGAGTGGGGGGACTGGGGGCCTCTTCAGAATTTTACTGTCTCTTTGCCAACCCCCTCCCACCTCTCTCTCTCTCTCTCTCTCTCTCTCTCATCCCAGTCCTCCTCAAGATTCCAGGACTCATCTCTCTCTCTCTCTCTCTCTCTCTCTCTCTCTCTCTCTCTCTCCATAAATGATCATCCATTATATCAAACCTCCTCTCTCTCTCTCTCTCTCTCTCTCTCTCTCTCTCTCTCAGTTCATCCATTATATCACTTCTTTCTTCTTTCCTATCTTCCTCTTCGTCTTTTCCTCCTTGCTTCTCACCCGTGCAACCTCCCTCCTCTCCTCCTCGTAGTCATTTTCTCTCTCCACGTCTTTCCCTCCTCCTCTCTTCGTCGTTTTCTCTCCCCACGTCTCTCCCTCCTTCTCTTCATATCTCCCATCATCCCTGTCATCCCTCCCCCTCCTTCCATCGCCCATTTCGAAAGACTTTATATTTTCTGTCGGTGATATGGTTTTATTTTAAGGAGAGCGTGGAGGGAGAGTAGGAGAGGAGAGAGAGAAGTAGAGAGAGAGAGCAAAGAGTGAGTGAGAAGAAAAAAGCTGAGAGAGAAAGAGAGCAACAATATGAGTTTTCTTATTATAAGGTGATGGCATTTAAAGATAATAATTATATGCTTGTATAATATTTCAAACCATTATTATTTATCCATCTCTGTTTACCTATATTAGTCATCTTTAGAATCCAACATCATTCATCATCTTAGAAACCTACACGTCTCAAGGGATCATCAGTGTTGGCGAAGAGTAAATGGATAGGAAGAATGTATATTATGTTTATATTGTTATGTGTGCTGATATATAGATCTATTCTGTGTAGGTGTTCTTTTGTAAATACTTAGTTCATGGAGTTTCAATAGTTCTTGTGGTACAAATTCAGAGCATGATTTTTATAATAGGACACCAAATAGATTTATGAAGGCGTGTCTGGATTTTGTTGTTGGTTATTGCCAAGGAAATCGTAAGCAAAAATGAGGATAGTTAGGTTTTCTATGCTTTTACAGGGAAACAACTCTATTCAATCAGTGTGGAATATAAGGAAACTTTCATAATTATAACATTAGTGCCTCAGTGGAACCTCAGGAATTATTTGCCAAAGCTGTGTAGTCTATTATCCTTTTCCTCCTGACACGTCCTATACATATATATATAAACAGGATAAGAAGGAATTTGTTGTGGTCCTTTGATATTGTTATCCGATATTCACCTTTTATCTGATGGCTATCGAGTATTGGACCGTATATATATATGCAAGACAAGTCATGGGTTGGAGGACGAGTGTGTGACCATACCAAGTGCTTTTCCTTTTGTTATGTACTGTCCTTGGTAGTCGTCGTATATATACCGGTACCCCAGTGATCGTCTTGCCCGTGTGTGTGTGTGTGTGTGTGTGTGTGTGTGTGTGTGTCTTTTTATGCCCATATCAATAAGGCAAGAAGAGAAGGTTTGTGACAGGACACTGATACTTACTTACTTACTTACTGGTTGATGCTGTTGAGTGCATTAATACAAGCTATTTCCTGTAAAACCAGAATGGGGATAATGTCACTGGGACTCTATTTTTGTTGATTTTTTTTAAGAGCATTTTTAGAGCCTATTACCCCTTGCATATGACATTTGTTTGTGTTCCTGTGCCTCGTGTCATTGATTTTATAGTTACCATTCTCTTGTTAATATAATTTTATTTTCTCTAACAATCTTTTATTTTATATAGTTTGTCTGTATGTGTCTTGAAACTTCATCTCCATCCACAATTCACAGTTTTACAAATAATTCACTTACCATCGTACAAATCAATATATATTTTAATTATATATATATATATTTTTTTTTCCTCCATTGCTTGAAAATTACTCTAACAGGTGTCTTTTCTCCCACAGGTGTGTTTTGTGATACTGTGTGTTTATACTGAGGTCAAGAAGTATAGGCAGATATTCAAGGTTGGTGAGATTGTTGTTGTGGTATAATTATGGTTATTGAGGAAGTATAGAACATATTGGTTTGTGTGGTAAATCTGGATCATATAATTACTCCAAACTATTCTAGGCAACTGGATACCATTATATTTTTGTCTTCATCTGGGTCTGTTTCCTGGCATACTTTGGAGGAATCAAGGCGCTCCAATCTTTCAAAAAGTGTAGGGTTGATGCATTTAAAGAAAATCGGGTATACATTAGAAACAGTTTATTTGTAGTAATGGTCAAGATACATTAGTTAACGCTTCACTCATCCTCACACACACACATACACACACACACACACACACACACATACACACACACACACACACACACACACACACACACATTTGACACACCTGTACATTATTATTTTCACACATCTGTACACACCCTCTTTACACTACTAAGAAAAACACTCATGGAACTATATATGTACAACACCTTCACCAATTGACAAACTTTCAGGTTCATATACTCGTCTGTATTCACGTATATAACTTGTAGGTCACACACACACACACGTATACACACATACACACACACGCATACTCACACATACAATGACACACATTATACATACATGCAGACTCTCTCTCTCTCTCTCTCTCTCTCTCTCTCTCTCTCTCTCTCTCTCTCTCTCTCTCCTAAAAGTTATCATTAGTTGCTCATCACACTAGCGGATAGTTATGATAATAATGATGATAATAATAATAATAATGATAATAATAATAATAGTTATTTCTTATTACAACCATGTCCTGTAAAGCTTATAACTTTTCCTCCTTCTTCTCTTTCTCATCTTCTCTTCCTTCTCCTTCCCTTTCCTCCACACTCCCACACATTCACCAATAAGGAATAATAATAATTTTGACTAGATATACAGAATGATAGTAGTGACGTGTATTATTGTTATTATAAGACTTACATTAATTCATATCATTACAATATTGTTTATTTGAATAACATAATTTGCCTTTAATTCTGGACTTATTCGTATTATGTGCTGTAAAGTTAAGAATTATGATAGATATAATATTACTAATTATAATTCCGATAGTTGGAGCGTTTCTGGGAGTGATAATAATGATGATAGATATAATAGTCATGATACCATTTATAATTCCGATAGTTGGAGTGTTACAGGGAGTGATAATAATGATGATAGATATAATAGTCATGATACTACTTATAATTCCGATAGTTGGAGTGTTACAGGGAGTGATGGAGGGTCGGGAAGGGAGCCATCAATGGGTTAACACATACTTTTTTGGGACATCCTTACTGGCTAAAAAAAATGGTCAGTATGTACAAGTTATGACACGGGTTGGCCAGACGTCACCCTCACACTGACCTCACCTCACCTCACCTCACCTCACACACTGCATGGACACACTCGAGGTATGGAAAGGAAAAAACATACACTGCATTCTGATTCATGATTTGACAGATTATTCGTGTCTATATTCCACAAGGGGGAATGGAAAAAAACCCAGTGCATTCTGAGTAATCTTTTGACAGAATATTCGTGTCTATATTCCAAAACTACGTCACGACTTGCGAACTGACACCCAGCTGCTGAGAGACGGACGTGGAAGAAGTACCGGTATCTCACATAACACAGCTGTAATGACATGATGGTGCCAATAAGGAAGTTATGAATACCTACTAAAATTGTGAACATTGACATTTGCTTAGAATTTGTTACGTTTTGTTAATTAAAGAAAACGCATGAAAACTTTGGGTACTCAAGATTCCATAGATTCCATAGATTACTTTTCCATATAACGAAGGTCCTTTGAGGGTGAGAATAGTGTGAAGGTGACTCCCTGGAAACTACTATTACTATTAGTGTCTGTCTCCTACGATAGTTTGAGGGGGGCTCGACTAGTCAGCGCGGGATTTTCGCCTTTATAGCATCTGTATTATTTTAAGTGTCAGTGATGTCTGAAGTGGTGAAGAGATGAGTGAGGTCCGGCTGATGACCTACTGTACAGTTGGACACATGAATGAGTGGTACAGCCCAGGTGTTTCGAAGATACTTGTCCCATTTGAGTAACCAGTGTCTATAATCAGGTACTTGCTTTTTATTACCATCCTCAATACTGACTTCTGCCCCTGATGTCTCCTATTTGGCACTAAGGAACTTGTTATTGGGAGAAAATTACCATCTTTCACTTGGGCTGTACCACCCATTCATGTGTCCAACTGTACGTGTTGGTGACCTGACCTTATGGTGACGTAGACAAATCTCACGGTCGTGTTCACTAGGTCACACTTTAATTAAAACTATCATAGGTCACCAGCCAGACCCCATAAACTAAGCACATGCGACAAAGTGTGGTTGGTGATGATTGATAGTAATATAGATTGAGAAATTTAAAAAGAAAGATTGTGAGGAAGAAATTTGAGGAAAAACAAAGTATAACGTTTCCGTAGCACAGCGAAAATGTTTTATTATTTGAGGATCGACTGTATATACCAACCTCCAACCTAAACCACTCATCAACCAGTCAGGTCAAACTACTCATATAATCTCCGCTTTTTTTGTTCCAGTCTTTCGTTTATATTTTGCTTTCACATCTCAAGAAGCTTCGAAATAGGAAATATATGGGAACGTTTTCATCTTGTTGTATTTTTTAATTACTGTATTTTTCCCTGGTTGGTTGATACGTGGCTCGTGGTCAGAGCGTCTAGTATAATGTTTTCCTTATGTCGTTTCCCAAAGTTCCTTTCGCCTACGTATACAGTATATATAATTATATTTGTATATTGTTCTTATTTTCTTCAAATATGGTTGTGTGCGTGTGGGGATGAGGGGCAGAAGCCTAGGGTAAGGAAATATTATGTATGAAATTTGAAAATATAATATTTATCTAAAATTTATGTACGTATAATTATGATTAAGTGATGATGAGAAATCCATTGTTTAGAAGTTAATAGGATTCAACTTATTTTTTCAATATAGCAAATTTCCATAATAAGTTGTGTAACTCAAGAGAGCAAGTATTTCAAATAAATAGATATACTGTACTACCTAGAAAGAATCCCAAGTAAATCCTATCCAGCACTGCTCCTCTCCCCACTATCAACAACATACAGTAGTTTGTTCCGGTACTATCCCTGTCCTCAGATACTCGGGGTTGTAGAATGCATGGAGTGTTGTATGTTCAATAGACACCAACAATTACCCCATACATACATACGCCTTAATCCTGTTTCGTGTTCATGTGTTACAAACTCATGTTCAATTTTCCGTGTAGGTATCATGTTTTTTTTTTTTTCTGATTTTCGATGTCTCTCATATATTTTCGGTTCAATCAGAGGTTGCCGTGATGCCTCAGGTCCTTGAAATATTTCAGATGATTCAAGTCAGTGTTGGGAACAAGATGAGAGAAGGAGGTGAATGAGAGAAGAAGATAAGTTAGTGTTTGAAGGACAGGATGGGAGAGAAGATAGTGAATGATGAATAACGGAAGAGAGCCTTAATGAGAGGCGGAATGTATATACACTTTTCTTCAACATTAAAAACACCAGAATTTTCACACATTAGGCATTTTTCACTCATATTTTCGTCACGTGAGGATTATTTCTGAGAGCGCGGGGCGGACCATCTGAAGGTTAAACATACACCCTGGCCTGAATAAGTAATTAGAGTTTCGTCAGATAGTGAGTGGAACTGTCTCTACCTATATCTATATATATAGGGCCCCGAGGTCTGCGTCGCCTTCAAGGGAATTTTAGGGACTCCATAATTTTTAGGGACTCTTAGACCTAAAAAAGCTAGGGGTTAGTCCATTGAAAACTTGTTTACATTGTAGGCCTAATAGGGAAACATATCGACCTAGGGCTTGAGTAGGCTGACATAAAGAGCCTAACTGAGCCTCCATGGTTACAATAATTGTGAGCCTGGGCTGAGACTTGACGTCCTCTTAGAGCCTGTAGCTTCTATTGTAACCAGGGCTGGAGCCTATTGAAGGTGTAGGAACCACTAGTAGGTGGCCGTTAGGAGTAGGTCGTCGACTCACTGGAGGTCAGAGGAAGGAGAGCAGCCATCAAGGTCAAGCGAGAGGCCGGAGTGGGCTGAGAGGGGCGGGAGGAGGGCTGAGGACTGCTGCTGTTGGGACTGGGTGGGTTGGGGTGGAGGGGGCTGCTGGGAAGGAACTGCTGACGTCCCCACCATACTGGAGTCCTGATGGTGTGATGGTTGAGGATGATGGTGGTGATGCAGGTGACTCCCTCCTCCTTCCTCCATGTATTTGACCCTCTTGCTTTCCTGTACCTGCTGCTGCTGCTGCTGCTGCTGTTGTTGTTCCTGCTGTTGGTCATCCTGCTCCTGCTGTCCGTCCTCCTCCTGCTCCTCGTCCCCGTACCCATCCACTGCTTCCTCCTGCTTCCGTTTCGCCGTCGCCATCTCTGCCGCGTGTCGCTTCCTCCATTTTGTCCGTCTGTTTTGGAACCACACCTACGGGAGAGAGAGGACAGGTGTCACTACAGGTGTCACTACAGGTGTTAACTCATACTTTAGTGTGCATATACTATAGTTGGCAAGGTGACAGACAACACATGCATATTTTAGGTTATTTTAATGCAACATATATACGGTATTAAAACTTTCTTCGTCTCCAAAGTTTCATATGCATTTTCCAATACACTGCATTTAGTAAGATCTGAGTCACTATAATATGAACCAAAATTCAGACGATTTGAAGAAGTTTGAGTAAATGTGTAGGACGAGGAAAAGGATACCAGTATATACGTATGTCCCAAAGAATACTAATAATTCTCCTAAAGTTTAAGGATACAGAGAAAATATAGGTATAATAAGTGTGGAGACTTCTGGATCACTCAAACTGTACTACAAGGCAACACACCTCAGTACTGTTTTTGTTGTTGTTGTTGTTGTTGTGGTTGGAGGAGGTACAAGAGTGGAGGAGGTGAAAGGAAAAGAGGTAGAAATGAGAAGAAAGGAAAGGAAAAAGATTATGGGGAATGGGAGAATGATAGATAAACTGACAGATAAATATAAAGGAAAGAAAAAAGTGTGTGTATGTATGTGTATGTGTGTGTGTTTGTGTGTGTGTGTGTGTGTGTGTGTGAGAGAGAGAGAGAGAGAGAGAGAGAGAAGAGCAGAGAATAAATAGGAAGACTAATGAAAGAGGAAGTGATTGAGGAGAACCATAAGTAATAGTTCTCTCTCCTTCCTTCCCTCCCTCTCCTTCCCTCCCTCCCTCCCTCCCTCTCCTTCTCTCCTTCCCTCCCTCCCTCCCTCTCCTTCCTCCTTCCCTCTCCTCCCTCCCTCCCTCCCTCTCCTTCCCTCCTTCCCTCCCTCTCCTTCTCTCCTTCCCTCCTTCCCTCCCTCCCTCTCCTTCTCTCCTTCCCTACTCTCTTCGCATACCTCCTTTCCTCTCCCTTTGTCTCCCTTGGCTGTCTCCTTATTCGCTCTCCCTTTCCTCCCTGTTTTCCTTCTTTCCTTCCTGTTTTCCCTCTTCGTCCTACCCTATCTCTATCTCCTTCATTCCTTCACAATTATCTTTCCTTCATTCCTAACCATTGATTTCTTTCCTTCCTTCTCTTATTCCATCTGTATTTCCATATCTTCTTCCCATTCTTCCCATTTTCTCTTCCTCCCTCCTTTCTTCCTTCGCTCTTTCCATTCCATTCCCTCCCTTTCTTCTCCCCTAATCCTTCCCTCCTCCCTCTTCTCCTTTCTCCCCCATCACCCCCTCCCCCTTCCTCACCAAATGTCACATTACTTAATTACATTACCCCCTCCCCCTCCCTCTCCCTCCCTTCCTATTCCCCATCCTCCCTCCCTCCTCTCCCTCCCTTCCTATTCCCCATCCTCCCTCCCTCCCTCTCCCTTCCTCTCTCCTCGCTATCACTAATTGCTGAACTAAAACTTTTCTCCCTCCATACACCCTCACTCTCACTCCCTTTTCTCCTCTCCCTCTTATTCCTCCCCTCCACTCTCACTTTTCCCATTTCCTCCTCTAAACTCTCACTTCCCCATTTCCTCCTGTTCCCTTTCTCACTCCCTTTTTCATCCTTCTCTTCCTTTCTCACTCCCATTTTCCTCCCCTCCACTCTCATTTTCCCATTTCCTCCTTTCCCTCTATTACTCATTTTTCCTCCTCCCCTTTTCACTCTTTTCATCCATTATTTCTATGCTCATTCACCTATTCCTTCCTCCCTCAATCACTCCCTTTTTACTTCCCTCCCTCACTGACTCCTATTTATTTCCCTTCCTTTCTCACTCCCCATTTCCTTCTCTCAATCCCTTTTTTCATCCTTCCTTGTTTTTTTCCTCGGTATTTTTTATCTATTCCTTTTTTCCCTCTCCTCCACCACTTTTACCCCTCTCCTACTCCCTCCTCCCTTTATTTCTTTCCCTCCTACTCCTTCCTTTCCCACTCCCTCTCCTCCTACCCTTCCCACTCCCCCCTCCCCTTTCCCCCCCACCTCATGCCCTCTCAAAAGGAAGCTCCTCACACTCCATTTCACTCATACATAATATATCATTCTTGCCTTTCTTCCTTCCTTCCTTTCTTCCTTCCTTTGGATAGAACAAGGAAAAGGAAAAAGAGAAAGGGAATAGAATACAAGGCATGGGAACTACAGGAGAGGGAAGGAGAAGAATAGGAAAGTGTTACGAGAGGAAAAGACTGAAGGAAGTAAAGGAAAAGCTAGGAGGAGATAAATATAGCTTTTTTATAATTAAGAGAGACAGACAGACAGAAGGAAGGAGGTAGAGAGAGACACAGAAAGACAAATAAACAGAAAGAGGCAGAGAGAGACAGACAGGAGGCCAAGAGAGAGAGAGAGAGAGAGAGAGAGAGAGAGAGAGAGAGCCTAGGGGATGATTGATAAGATGCAAGTCTTAATACATGTCTGAGAGATCTGACTACCAAATGGTGTGCCAGGGAGGGAGGGTTGGTGGGAGGGAGGCCGTCACTCTGCCCCTTCACCCGGAACAACACTGAACTCTAGCCTCCCTCTCCGATCCTTTTTATACTGTGGAAGAGGAGAGCTAAGAGAGAGAGAGAGAGAGATAGAGAGAGAGAGAGAGAGAGAGAGAAGAGAGAGAGAGAGAGAGAGAGTTTATACTGGGGAAGGAGAGCTAGGATAGAGAGGAAGATGAGAAAAGTGAATGATAATTATAGTAGGGGAAGTAATCAATGAGGAAAGGACACGTAGGAAGGAGAAATGGAAAGGATGGTATAGGATTACTTAAGGAAACTGTATGGAAGGTGTACAGTTGTTATGTGAAAATAAAGAGTAAAAGAGAGAAGGTAAAGAAAATAGATTAACTTTCTTTTTTTCTGTTTTCTAAAATGAGAGATAAACGATGGGAAATAC
>JAWZYT010003793.1:0-83184 GCA_034508575.1 Petrolisthes manimaculis | reverse complement strand
CCCCCCACCCAAACAACACACAGTAGGATAGTATAAAATTAATAATATATATATTAAGTAATTAATTAAATAAACTGTTTCATATAATTGTATTTACATTTTATCACATTAACCAAACATTATTAATTCCTTCACCAGCCAACACCCATGTACAGTTACCAAATATATTAAGCATCCATTTCTGTTTCGTAGAGCCTGATGGATGGATGGATGATGGATGAAGTGATGGATAGATGGATGGGTGGATGGATGGATGGATTGAAGTGATAGATAAAGTGATGGATGGATGGATGAAGTGATGGATGGATGGAGGGAGGGAGGGAGGGAGTGATGGATGGATGGATGGATGAAGTGATGGATGGATGGATGAATGGATGGATGGGTGGATGTTAAAAAGAGTGGTTGTCACTAATTTTGATTCGTGACTGTACAATCGTGATCCAAAATGTGTAGCATATCCAGAGAGAGAGAGAGAAGAGAGAGAGAGAGAGAGAGTGAGTGAGTGAGTGAGTGAGAGAGAGAGAGTGAGTGAGAGAGAGAGAGACTGGAGGTATGACTAAGCACGTGATGTGAAGATTACAGATGTTAGACGCAGGGTTGGATCAAATACTTACTTTTTACAAGTCAAATATAAATACAAATACTTTCCTTTGGGATTCTAAAAATATAAATACAATTACAAATACTTTCGTTTGGGATTCCAAAATATAAATACAAATGCAAATACTTTTAATCCCAAATCTGAAAATAAAAATAAAAATAAAAATACTCCTATTCCAGATTTTAAGGATACAAATAAAAATACTCTTGAAAATATGCAAAAAACAAACATTTTTTCACACAAGTTTACGTCTACATTCTACATTCTGCCGTGTGTACGGCAGTAATTGAAATTAGAACTGGAAAGAGAATGAACACACACACACACACACACACACCCATACACACACACACCAATAGTTTTTAAGTTATTGAGTATAAACATTCTTCTATGCAACATTCAGACGTTGGGTACTAAAAAAAAATAAAAAAAATAGCTCTTTTATTAATCCCCGAGTAACTATGAACTGTGCAGATCATTTATTGCATACTTTATTCATGATCTATTTTATTTTTCGTGTGTACTCTATCAATGTATCACCATCACCAAGCCTCTGTAGTGTGTGTGTGTGTGTGTGTGTGTGTTGTGGTGGTAGTAGTGATGGTAGTGATAGTGATGGTGGTAGTGTGTTGTGGTAGTGGTGGTAGTAGTGGAAGTAGTAGTAGTAGTAGTAGTAGTGGTGGTGGTAGTGGTAGTAGTAGTAGTAGTAGTAGTGGTGGTGGTAGTGGTGGTAGTGGTAGTAGTGGTAGTAGTGGTGTTATTATCTCACCTCTGCGCAATACAGTTTCAAAAGTGTTGGTGAAAGTCAGCAATCGTAGCCAACCAGAGAATGAAGCAACGAGTAGCAACAACAGTGTCACTCTTTAACTTTAGACCCTCAAAAAACATCCCTTACCTTCAACCTTTTCTCTCCACTCAAAAACATCCCCTACCTTCAACTCCCACTCCACTCAAAAAACATCCCTTACCTTCCACTCCCACTCCCCTCTGAAACTTCCCCTACCTTCCACTCCCAATCCCACTCCACTCAAAAACATCCCCTACCTTCCACTCTCACTCTACTCAAAAACATCCCCTACCTTCCACTCCCACTCCCTTCTGAAACATCCCCTACCTTCCACTCCCACTCCCCTCTGAAACATCCTTTACCTTCCACTCCCACTCCACTCAAAAAACATCCCCTTCCTTGCACTCCCACTCCACTCAAAAAACATCCCCTACCTTCCACTCCCACTCCCACTCCACTCAAAAACATCTCCTACCTTCCACTCCCACTCCACTCAAAAAACATCCCCTTCCTTCCACTCCCACTCCACTCAAAAAACATCCCCTACCTTCCACTCCCAATCCCACTCCACTCTGAAACATCCCTACCTTCCACTCCCACTCCCCTCTGAAACATCCCCTACTTTCCACCTTTTCTCTCCAGCCCTTCTTGTTGCTCCTCTTCTATCTTTGCACTACATCTGTCTGACCCTCTCCTAACCAAAAAAAAAAAAAAAAAAAAAACCTGTGCTAATTACCGTGGTTGGAAGGAAGGTATAGGTTAGGTTTGGTGGAGGGAGGAGGGGGCCATTCACCTCTGCAGGGTTGGTGGGTTGGTTGGTTGGTTGGTTTATTTATCTGATGTCCGTCCATACCTGAAGCTGCCTGTCTGACTTTGGTTGGTGTATGGTGTTGTTCCCCCTCCCTCCCTCCCTCCCTCCCTCTCTCCTACCCTGTCTTTTATTTTGATCATATCCACGCCTTTCCCTGCCCCACACACGCCTCTACCCTCCCTGTCTTTTATCATATCCACGCCTCAACACACCCACCACGCCTTTCCCTGCCCCATGCACTCCCAAACACACACACGCTTCTACCCTCCCTTCCTAACTCTACCATATATACACACCCCTCATACAACCACGCCTTTCCCTGCCCCACTGCCCCACACACACACACACACACACACACCTCTTCCCTATACCACGCCTTCCCTATGTCACGCCTTCCCTAGAGCCAAATTATTCCCTGCCCCTCACCCATCACCACCCCTCGTTTCTTTCCCTAAACAAACCTTAATTTATCAGGGTGACTTTACTATGACTTTCTCTTGAATAATTCTTCTTTTTAAAACTCTTCCTCGGTTGCTTAAAAATAATACAGGGACAAAATACCCTTCTTTCATAATAAATCCACGACACAAGAACAAAACTAGGAATGTCAACACGAATACAGAATAATTAGAGCCAGAGATATATTAACAGATGTCCAAGTCAAAACTGAGGAGGGAAAAAAAGATAAGAATACTGAATGATGAGTGGAATGTTGTGTTGAGTACTGGAGATCCGAAATGTTGTGTTGTGTTGTGTTGTTTGTGTGTGTTGTTGTGTGTGTTGTTGTGTTGTGTTGTGTTGTGTTGTTGTGTTGTGGTGTGTTTGTTGTTGAGTTGTGTGTGTGTGTTGTTGTGTTGTGGTGTGTTTGTTGTTTTATGGTGTGTTTTGTGTGTGTGTTGTGTTGTGTATATATATATATGTGTATGTGTTGTTTTATGGTGTGTTTTGTGTTGTGTTCTGTTGTGTATATATGTGTTATGTTGTGTGTGTATTGTGCTGAGTTGTATTATGTTGTGTGTGTGTGTGTGGTTGGTGAGAGCTGAGCTAACTTATACCTCTTATAATTACTGGTCCCCCCTCTTTGCTGTTCAGAAAATTGCGACCCCATACAAACACACATACAATCATACATCTTTGCTGCCTTTTCCACTTACTCTATAATCTTTACTTTCTCTCTTCCGCCTCTTGTTTATTCCTCGTATCTCTCTATTGCCTCTTCTTCTGTTGGCTTTGTTTTGTTTTATCTTTATTCTGATTATCTTTATTCTTTTATTTTTGTTGAGAAGTTTTCAATCTCCTTTATTTTGTTTTTCATTTTATTTTTCTCTTCCTTTTTATTGTGTCTGTCTGTGTTTTTTTTTTTTATTATTTCTCGTTTTGTTTCTCTATATATTTCCCCTCTCCTCTCTTTTCTGTGTTTTGTGTCTTATTCTTTCTCCATTCTCCTGACTTTTATTAATATTCCTTCCGTTTCTCCCCTCTCCACTTCCCCCACCTTTATGCCTCTCTACACATCCTTCACATATTTCTCCATCCTTTATTCCTCTCTTCACATCTTCCCCCATCCTTTATCCCTCTCTACACATTTTACACATCTTTCTCCATCCTTTCCTCCTCTGTACACATCCTTCACATCTTTCCCTCATCCTTTATTACTCTCTACACATCCTTCAGATCTTTCCTCATCCTCTTCACTTCCTCCACGTATTTCCTCACTTCCCCATCCTCATCTCAATCTGTTTTTTATTCCTTCTTCACCCACCACAAAGGAATGTATGTATGTGTGTATGTATGTATTCTCCCATATCATTACCGTCTATTTTCCTTTTTTTCGGTGCCCTTGGTCTATTATATTTTTTTTACTGTATGTGTAAGTACTGTCAGAACTACAACCAACCTTTACCTTCTATAATGGGTTGTGGTAATGGTTGTGGTGGTTGTTGTGGTGGTGGTGATGGTGGTTGTTGTGGTAGTGATGGTGGTTGTTGTGGTGATGGTAGTTGTTGTGGTAATGGTTGTTGTGGTAGTGGTGGTTGTGGTGGTGATGGTTGCTGTTGTGGTGGTGATGGTGATGGTGGTTGTTGTTGTTGTGATGGTTGTCGTTGTTGTGGTTGTTGTTGTTGTGGTGGTGGTGATGTTTGTTGTTGTTGTTGTAGTGATAATGGTTGTGGTTGTAGTAGCGTGTCTGATCGCTGTTTGTGACGTACGTAATTATGACTACTGGTAAAATTCTTCCCTTCAGACTAACTTCCTTTTTCCTTATCCTTCACCCTGTATTATACCACTTCACCTCAGGCCTTCCTATACACACACACACACACACACACCTCTCACCATGCCAACCTTTCACCCTGTTTTACATCTCACCCTGCCTCATCTCTCACTCTCGTCTTACTCTTCACCCTTCCTTACATCTCATCTCACCCTTCCTCATCTCTCACTCGTCTCACTCTTCACCCTCCCTTACATCTCATCTCACCCTGCCTCATCTCTCACTCTCGTCTCACTCTTCACCCTCCCTTACATCTCATCTCACCCTGCCTCATCTCTCACCCTGTCCTCTCTATTCACCCTGTCTCACCTCTCACTATTCACCCAGTTAGTTGCATATACAAATGTTTGGAGTAATCATTAATTTGCTCCAGATTTACCAAGATGGCACTCTCTCCCTTTGAGCACTTCACACACACACACACACACACACACACACACACACACACACACACACACACACACACACACACACACACACACACACAGTCATCGTTTTAAATCCACAACACATCTGATTTAGTCAAGTCTGGTTAGATCTTGAATTTAGTATTTATTGTGTTTTTTTTCGTGAGAGGAAGCCCCGTGTGTAAGTATGAATATGTGTATGTATGTATATGTATGAATATATTATTATGTATGTGTGTATGTATGTATACCTACAAACAAACAAACATAATAGAAGTGGCAGTTGTCTCCAGCACCAAGGCCACCCCCACCCCACCACTACCACCCCCACCCCCACCCCCACCATCACCATCATCATCACCATCACACCGTCATGGGTCTGAATGCGCTTCCTGTCATGAAGATTGAGGTGCCCTTTATGCCTTACCTGCGGATGAGAGAGAGAGAGAGAGAGAGAGTAATAATGATAATAATAATAATAATAATAATAATAAAGTGTATTTCCACCAATTCTTCATACATTTATACAGTGATAGAGTTATATATATATATATTATCACAGACTGGGTGAGTCATGGTCACATCACATAATCGGGCTGATAAGACGTAAAAATACAAATAATAAAATAAATAAAAATCAAAGATGAATAAAAGAGTTATCCAAAAAATATATAATAAATAATAAAGATAACACTAAAAAGAATTTCTATGATAAGAAAATGAAAATGCATAAAATAATCATGTAAAATTATGAAAATTGCATAAAATAGTCAAATTGATAAAAAATTCGTAAAATGGTCAGATAAAATGATAAAAGAATAAAAAATAAAAATTGCATAAAATATTCAAATAAAATTATGAAAGTCTAAAAAGTAAAAATTGCATAAAATAGTCAGATAAAACAAATATGTAAAATTATGTAATTAAAAAGAACTATTATATAAACGAGTTGAAGTAAAAAAAAAAAAAAAAAAAAAAAAGAGAGAGAGAGAGAGAGAGAGAGAGAGAGAGAGAGAGAGAGAGAGAGAGAGAGAGAGAGAGAGTATGGGGGTGGAAGGTCGACTATTACATGGGGTGTTTAGTACAAGTTTCACTATACACTGCAAGGAAGGAAACCAGAAGGGGAGGGGAAGGGAGGGAAGGGGAGGGGAAGGAAGGGAAGGGGAGGGAAGGGAAGGGAAGGGAAGGGAAGGGGAGTGGAGGGAAGGGGAGGGAAGGGAAGGGGAGGGGAAGGGAAGAGAAGGGGAGGGGAGTGGAGGGAAGGGGAGGGAGGGGAGGGGAGGGGAAGGGAAGAGAAGGGGAGGGGAGTGTTAAGGTGTAATCTTTTGTGTTGAGGGACTGAGGTAAGAAAGGGTGGAGGCGGCGGATGTTGTGCCTCTGTGTGTGTGTGTGTGTGTGTGTGTGTGCAGGGGGTAGAGGTGGAGTGTGTGTGTGTGTTTGTGTATAGGGGGTAGAGGTGGAGTGTGTGTGTCTGTGTGTGTGTGTGATTGTGTGTATGTGTGTGTGTGTATGTGTGTGTGTGTGAATATGGAAAACGAAGGAAATGTGATGGATGAGAATGGATGTAGGGGGGTGGATGAGAGGAAGGGGTGGGTGTGGGGTGGATGGGTGAGAGGAATTGGTGGGTGTGGATGAGAGGTGGGTGAGTCGGGGTAACAATAGGCCACAAGTAAACAGTAATGACAACAGATAATATGTGTTTGTTTGTTTGTGTGTTTGTTTGTCAAAGGTGCATCCTTGAATCCAACCTGACAAAGAAAAAGAAAACAGAAAACAGAAACACCATATTTAATTTTTTACTTTACTCTCTCTCTCTCTCTCTCTCTCTCTCTCTCTCTCTCTCTCTCTCTCTCTCTCTCTCTCTCTCTCTCTCTCTCTCTCTCTCTCTCTCTCTCTCTAAGATGATATGATGTTGATGAGTCCAAATCTGGGTCATGAATTTGCTACTTTTCTGGCAAGTGTGTGAGAAACAAGATAGTGGTAGTAGTGGTAGTGGTGGTAGTGGTGGTAGTGGTGGTGGTAGTGGTAGTGGTAGTGGTAATGGTGGTGGTGGTGGTAGTAGTGGTAGTGGTAGTGGTGGTAGTGGTGGTGGTGGTAGTGGTGGTGGTAGTGGTGGTGGTAGTGGTGGTAGTGGTAGTGGTGGTGGTAGTGGTGGTGGTAGTAGTGGTGGTATTAGTGGTAGTGGTGGTAGTGGTGGTAGTAGTGGTAGTGGTGATGGTGGTAGTAGTGGTAGTAGTGGTAGTGGTAGTGGTGGTGATGATGACACTGTATTACCTCCCTCACACTTGCGTCTGCCGTAACACACACACACATACACACACACACACACATGAGCTTCATCAAACACACACACACACACACACACATACACACGAGCTTCATCAAACACATGTGATGATGACTCCGAGCGGTAGTTTTTTTTTTTTTTTTTTTTTTTTTTTTTTTTTTTTTTTTTTTTAGGGTAACTTCCCCCGTTGATATTTTAGTGTCATGGCAGATTATATTGATGCTACGTAACACTATTTTTCTCTTTTATTAGTTTCAATTAATTCATGGAGCTTTATTTAATTAAACATCTAACTAACTAATGGATTGGTTAGAGGAATAAAAAACTTAATTCTCTCGTTTCCAGATAATATTGATGATTATATATCTTTTATTTTATTTTTTATTAGTTTCAATTAATTCATGGAGCTTTAGTTAATTAAAGAACTAACTAACTAACCAATGGATTGGTTAGAGAGAAAAAAACTTAATTCTCTCGTATCCAGATTATATTAGTTTCAATTAATTAATGCTGCTTTTAATTAAATATCTAACTAACACAATGGATTGGTGGAAGGGAAACAAAAAAAAATAAAAAAAATTCTCTCGTATTCAAATTATGTATAGTTATTTTATTTTAATTAATTAGGGATCACGTGTTTGTGTTTATCAATTGCTATAATTAATTTGGGTACAACACTTGCCACACACACAAAACCACAACACAACACAACACATTGCCATCACTAACTATATATGTATGTATGTATGTATGTCAGACTGAGGAGTTTGTTTATTTTTGTTGTTTATATTTGTGTCTCAGGAATGAAGGGGTAAATTTTGTGTTTTGTGTTTGTTTTGTGTTGGTAATTTTGAAGCAACTGAATCCTCCAAACTATTGTTGTTATTGTTTTGGTGTCTCAGGGATTGAAGGGGCAAGTTTTGTTGTGTGTTTTGTGTTTTGGGTTGGATATTCTGGAGCAACTGAATCCTCCAAGCAACAACCATCAGAAGATCACCATTATTATTATTATTTTGTTTTGTTCATCTGGTTCTGTTTCCTGGCATACTTTGGAGGAATCAAGGCACTCCAATGTACCAAAAAAGAATTACCACCGTGACTTTGAAACATTATTATTTTATTAGTTATTATTGTATTATTTTATTATTTTATTGTGGGATTGTTTGGGTAAATGGTTTGTGTTTGTTTATCTTGTTTATCTTTCTATGTTGGTTCGTTGGATTAGATAGAAACTCACTAAAATAAGGCTACATAAACATGCAATATGGCAGGCAGGCAGGCTGGCAAGATTATATTATATAGACTGGAAAGCAAACACACAGAAGACAAACATTCAGAAAGGTAGACAGAGGAGGAGGCAGTAAAATAGACAGACAGATAGACAAACAGACAAGGAGCCACCAAAGCAGACATACAAACAGACAGACAAAGAGACAGGCATACAAACATACAAACAGACAGACAGAGAGACAGGCAAACAGACAGACAAGGAGGCACCAAAACAGACCTACAAACAGACGTACATTGAGGGTGGTATAGATGAATGAAAGAACAGTACAGTACAGTATATTATAAGAGAGATGCAATGATGACCCAGGCAGGCACCTCTTGACTCTTGAGAACCAAACTGTATACCCTTCATTGGAGCAACAGAGGTGTGTGTGTGTGTGTGTGTGTGTGTGTAAGTGATGATATAGGGAGGTGTGTGTGTGTGTGTAAGTGATGATATAGGAAGGGTGGGAGATATGTTTGTTTGTTTGTGTGTGTATGTGTGTGTGTGTGTGATGAGATATTACTGATAACCGAATACTCGTTCAAATTCAAAATAGTGATAACCGTTACTCGTTCAAATTCAAATTACTGATAACCGTTACTCGTTCAAATTACTGATAACCGTCACTCGTTCAAATTCAAAATAATGTTTGCTGCGTAACGATGTGTCGGTAATGGTGATGAAAGTGGAAGGTACCGTGTTTTTATTACGTCCCTCAGCACTAACGACACACACACACACACATACACACACAATCACAATCACAAAATCACACACACACACACACACACACACACCCTCCACCTCTCCCTCCCGTTCCCCCTTCTCTCCTCCTCCTCCTCTTCCTCTTCCTCTTACTCCTCCCCTTCCCCCTTCTCTCCTCCTCCACCCCTCCTCCTACCCTTCCCCCTCCTTCACCTCCTCCTCCTTCTCCTCCCCCTTCCTCCTACTATTATAAAACTCTTATTTCTTAAAAAAAAAAAAAACTTTCTTCATCATTTTGGAAAGTTGGTTGGGTTGGTGTTACTGGTTGTCACTTTCCTGCTGCATATTAGTCACTTTCCCTCTCCTTTACTTCCATTTTCTTCCATTTTCTCTCCTCACACTTTAATGTTAATAATAATAATAATAATAATGAAGGATTGTTTGGTGTGTCATTTGATTTCTCTCCTCTTTTCTTTTGATTTCTTTGTTTCCTTCTCTTCCTGTCTCTTTCTTTGATTTATATTCGTCTCTGTTTCCTCCTGTCTCTCTTTCTTCATATATCTCTTCTTATCTCTCTTTCCTCCTATTTCTCTTTCCTCTACCTGTGCATGCTTCCTTCCCTCGTCTACCCATTTCTCAATTCTCTTATTTTCTTCTCTACTTTTTCTTCCTCTTTACCCTCCTACCCTTTACCTTTCTCTCCAATTCTCGTACTGTACTTTATCCTCCCCCCCTTCTTCTCCCCCCCCCCCTTCTTCTTTCCTCCCCTCCCCCCCCCCTTCTCCCCCCCCCCATCACTTTCCCCAAACCTAATTGAGTTTTTGTAATAACTGTGTACTGTACTTCATCCATTAATTCTCACGCGAAAAGACGGCAGGTGTTTCTCTCTTTCTCTCGATTAGAAAAGACAGACAAACAGACAGATAGTAGGTGTTTCTCTCTCTCTCTCTCTCTCGATTAGAAGAGAGAGAGAGAGAGAGAGAGAGAGAGAGAGAGAGAGAGAGAGAGAGAGTTAGAGTTAGTTTTCAATGCCTCTCCTATGTAAAAAGTCACGTTTAGTTTTCCCGTCAACTCAACACCTCTCAATGAAACTACCTCGATAAATTATGTGGAACTATTATAACCTTCGATAGTAGATAATATTGGTTCATAAAATTCAATCAAATGGTTCGGTCCACTTTCATTCACCAGAGAAACAGAGCAGGAGGATTTTTTTTTATAATCGTGACTGTACAGTACGTATATGTCATTCCTTTTTTACCTTCACAGTCCAGTAGTTTTATTTGACTGGTGAGTGAGTGAGGTATTTCGTTGTTCCATGCAGCGTGCAATAGTGAATGATTTATGTTCCAAGTAAAACCTCATTGCATCAGAAAATATGTAATGATATATACTGGGATTGAGAAATACTACATGCAAAATAATGATACTGGGAAATACTGCTTGCAAAATAATAATACTGGGAAATACTGCATGCAATGTAATGATACTGGGAAATACTACATGCAAAATCAATGCATATTAAAAATTGCAACCTTTCCAAACTTTCAAAAACGCTCATTTTTTCAATATTTTTTTTTCAATTTTTAACAATTCCAAGATAAAATGTTTCATCTTCACTATTCCCCAGAGATACAAGAGACATTGCCCTTTATATTTGGCAGAGATAAGTATTATATATTTAAAAAAATATATATTATTAAAAAAACTAATTATTAAAGAAACGACGTGGGATGCGGCGAGCGAAGAGAGCGGCGAGAGCAGCGCCGCAGGCAAAAGCACCCACGGCGTAGCCGTGGTGGGCGAAGCCTTGTGCTTGTCATTATTATTATTATTATTATTATTATTATTATTATTATGAAAAAAAGAATGGGAACGAACTAAAGTATATTATTATTATTATTATTATTATTATTATTATTATTATTATTATTATTATTATTATCATCATTATTATCATTACTATCATTATGGAGGGCAGGTGTAACTAACTTGCCTACTCGTGAACTTTCTCTCCTCAGGCCAGACAAAGTGGAGGGTAATCTGGCCATTATTATCTGTGGGTATTTAGAGAAAGTAAAGTTCAGAAGACAAAAGTAAAAAAATAAAATAAAAGGAAAAAATTTAGAGGGTGGGTGGGTGGAGAGAGAGAGAGAGAGAGGGGGGGGGGGGGGTCAGGAGGGCAGTCAAGTGGAACGAATCATTGTGTGTGTGTGTGTGTGTGTATGTGTACTGCAGCAAAGGTTTTTATTTATCATTATTTTTTTTTTTATCATTATCCAGTGTAAGTGTGTGTGTGTGTGTGTGTGTGTATGTGGTGGGGGTAGAGGTGAAGTGTGTGTGTGTGTGTGTGTGTGTGTAAGCCACGTAATTTCGCATCAAAGAAACAGAAATTTAACGTGTGGAGTTCAGCTAGAGAGATTTTTGGATGTGATGGGGTCAACTTTTTTTTGTGGGTGTAGGCTATATGTGTGTGTGTGTGTTAAGATATTGGGATGATGAGGCTGTGTGTGTATGTGTGTTTGTGTGTGTGAGTTTGAATGATGGATCTGTGTGTGTGTGTTTGAATGATGGATCTGTGTGTGTGTGTGTGTGTGATAGGATAATGGGTTGATGAGGCTGTGTGTGTGTGTGTGTGTGTGTGTGTGGACTGGCACCTTTACACATTGGTCAGATTATCTTGTCCAACAACCCAGGGACTCCACCTTGAAGCACCAAGAATTAATAATGGTTTTCCCAGCCGTTATCTCATAATTTATATATTCTGTAGAGTCATGTTTGTTTATGTATTATGTATCCACAATAATATGGAGTTATTTATTTACATTACTACCACTAGAATAACATTTTAGTGTGATGAATTTATACAGACTGTTTTCACATCTGTTGTTTTCATTATTATTAGTATGCAAGGAAGCAGTGACAGATGTGCACATGTGTTATTAGTAGTTTATTATTATATGTGTTGAGACTATTGTTAATCCTCTATCTAGTGTTGTATTGGTTTAATGATTAATCTATACAAAAAGCAGTAACAATTGTCTGGTCATTTTGGTAATCTATAGAAAAAGCCGTAATATTTGTCTGGTCATTTTAGTGTGTATTTGTTTGTGGGTGTGTAAGATGTTTGTTTACTGATGTATATTGTTTATGTTTCAGGTGAGGGACTTGGTGGAGAGATGTTCGTGTCCGTCACAGTTCCCCATGGTGAAGGTGTCGGAGGGCAAGTACCGCATTGGAGACACACGCGTCCTTATCTTCGTCAGGGTAGGTTACTTCGGTCCACGAACTACTGTAGGTACAGTAACCCAAATATTGTACAGAACTAAATGAGTATCTGAACCTGAACAAAATTCCCTATCTTCCCCATCTGACCTCCCCTTCCCCGGTTCACTTCCCGAGTTCTCTTCTCCAGTTCCCTTCCCCATTTCCCTTCCCCAGTTCCCTTCCCCGGTTCACTTCCCCGGTTCCCTTCCCCGGTTCCCATCCCCGGTTCCCTTCCCCAGTTCCCTTCCGTAATCTCCCCCTTCCTATTCACCATTTAATGTTGCAGATATTGAGGAATCACGTGATGGTTCGTGTGGGTGGAGGCTGGGACACCTTGGAGCATTACTTGGACAAACATGATCCCTGCAGGTGTCGTCAGGGTAAGTACTGTACAGTATTAACCTACTGTATTTTAACTCTCAAATTTTCTTCACATGTTTATAGCAGTGGGTTAAAAATGCATCTAAAAGTTAAAGTAGCACAAGACAATACTACTGTATAGTATATAGTTCATGTCAATATGCTGTTATTATAGGAAATAGGAAATGTTAAATTTATATTGTGTACAGTACAGTAATTTCCAGCATAACATTATTGGCTTTGTAATGTTTTGTTAACTGGGAAATTTGACTTATTTTATCCCTCCTGACGACATGATTGTAAGCAATGCTCTTGCCCTGACAGGTCATCGTGTGGCTGTAGGGTCCAGGGTAGGCTTCAAGACATCCTCAAGCGGTCTGGAGCGGCAGCTGATGAATGTCACCTATGAGAGGTAAGAAGGATGAACAGGGTTGATCAAGGATGCAGACTGAGATTTGCTTCAACATCTTGCCAATCAGGAGGCAGGGGAGAGATTTACTGTACTCTTGTGTGCAGGTACACTCTTTTGTTTGGGAGCATTGTGTGCTTTTGTGTACTCATAGGTATCTAAAGTCTTAAAAACTTGGAAGAGTTTATTCTTCATTACTTAGTTGGAATATCATAAGTAGAATGAAGATTTAAGCTAACTACCATATATACACAGTCTACCTTCTTAACCAGCATTGAGGCTTTGGGTAGACTGTTAAACTGATTTTGCAGCTTGAAGGTACAGTGTACAGTATACTGCTTTATAGAAACCTGATGCTTTGGGAACTACAAAACTGTATACAACATTAAGGGTTTAGTAATAAGGAGCTGCATTTAATTATGGTTGCTTACACATTCATTGCATTTTAGTACAGTACTTCAGTACTTTCATTACAGGATTTCTGGTTTTCTATACTAAGTTCCAATTGATCTCATCTGTTAAACAGAGTTATAGTATGTAGATTATATGTTATGAGTAAAATTCACACTACAGTATCTGTAGGTAGCACTATTTCCTAATTATTCTTAAAAATTCACTTAACTTGCTTTCTCACACAAGTAACTCTCATACTGTGTTAGTATGTTTACATACAGTAATGTACAGTAGTTACAGTACTGCAGTCTACAGTGATAGGAGGATTGAAATCTAAATGTATCAAATATTTTCTTTTTTCAAGAAAAAGGTCAGCTGGAGGCAATGTAGTATTGATACAATCAACTACAGAAAAGTTGACAATGCAGCAGGCATTAGAAAGGGGTCAGGAACGGGTTACAGGTGAAAGTACACAACTCAACATTAAAACAGGAGCATGTGGTGGACAGTCAAAAAGTAACTTAAATACCATTTCCAAAAAAACAAAGCCAATAAACTCATTTGGGAGTTATATGAAAATAGAGGGTGTAAACCTTAGGGACACTGAAAAATCCTTATCTGACTTGACTCTTCATCAAACATCATTACACAAGACTGATGCCAATATAGGTTGTACATATACACAAGAGACTGATGTTAGTGTACCCTGTAGTCCAAGCACTCCATTAAGTAAGAGAAGTCAAAAAACACAAAAGTACAGCTACAATGTTCAGAAGGTTAAAAACAGCCTTAATAGAGACCGATCATCTTCACTACCATTGATAAGTGGTGTTGGTACTCCTGGTAGTACTCGGAACAAGACAGCAACACATAAAATATCAGCAGGAGTGGAGGGCAAGAGGGCACCACTATCCCCAACACTAGCTAACAATACCTCTCGTACCAGAAAGGTTACAATGTCACCCAAGAAATCCCCAAAGAAGTCATCGCCAGAGAAAAGTAGGTTACCTGTGAAGCATCATCCAGATTTATTGATGCACACAGCAGAGCCTACTCAAAACAGCAAAGAAGAAAAGCCATTAACAAAAGCCTTTAATTCTGAATCTACACTCTCTCCAACTGAAAAGGCCAAGAAATTGTCCCACTGGTCTGAGGTCCACTTAACAAAGTCACCTCCTGAAACTCAAGGCATAGGCATTGAGGTAAAGAATAAGCAGCAGGCAAGCAGGATTCCTGTACCAAAAAACTGGAATGCTTGGAATGGTCCTCCACAGACAAAGAATGAAGCATCCAAGGCCACAACAAATGTTTCAGAAAGCAAAGGAACACTACAAAGCCAAGAACCTCCCAAATCATGTAGCAGCTCCAATTTTACACAAGACTCAGTAGAGGAAACAAATGGAGAGAATCAGACATCTAAAATAGACAACTTTCAGTACAGAAAGTACATGTCAGTTGACCAGTTAGACTCAGGTAGCCAACAAGGGGAAGATCCATTAGTTGAAGTAAGTTTTAATAACAATACTTCTGAGGAAGGTCCCAGTGAGAAGCTGCTTTGTGAGATGATACATACTGACTCTGGTGAATTGTGGACCTCTTAAGAATATACATAATGTATGTTATTATAAAACCCTATATATTAATGCTTTACTGATCATAATTATAATCACTTAATGATTGATAGCAATCATATTTAACTCTTATATTAATATTATAATCAACATGATGATCAGTAGCACTGTGGCTTCATATCTTTACAGTACACCAATGAATATCTATAATTAAACAGTATTACACCATCATGTGTTGTGTAAGTAATCTAAAGCTGATGTAGTAATCAATGAAGAGCAGATTATTACTATTTTAGCCAGTTCTTAATATTATACAGCATGATACTGTACAAGCTTACATGATTTATACAAGGATCAATAAATATAGTGATTAATGCAGATTACAAAGGAACACATTGAACTTTGTACTGAATAGATGTATCCTATGCATTCACAGTTCATAATTACACATATTTTATTTTAATAGTTTACAAGCTAGTTACTGTAATATGGCAATAAAAGCCAGTGTAGTAAGAAGCATGAACTGTTCCACTAATATAATATGCAGCACAATACTGTCTCTGTAACTGTACACAGTACAGTACATAAATAGCTTAAGAATGTGAGATCACCAAAGTACAGTAGTAGGTACTGTATAGGCTACTAAAGTAACTCTGTGAAAGCATGTTTAAATTTAAGCCCAAGACAAAAATAAAGTAAAAGCAATATTTAAAAACAAGTTCCCAGTACAGTACTAGAGATGATGCTGTACTGATACCACGGAAATAAATGGTATGATACCCGGCTTAAAATGTTTAAGCTAGATTATGTACGGGACCACTAGACCTGCTGAAAGGATAGAAAATATAGGACTCTCTTGAAGTCTGACTGTGATGACTACAACAATACATTGAGTTGAAAAAGGAGGAAGAAAGAAGACCACACTAGACCTAGAAGACCCTGTGGAAGGAGAGAGAAAGATAAGAGGGACAAGAACCACTAAATAATGGAAGGAAAGGTGTGACATTTGAAGAATTGAAAGAGAGTGGCTGGGGTCCAAAGGCATGTCAAAACCCTTAAAGTCTTGGCCACATCACCACAGGCAATGTCCCCTTTATATAGTAAGCATTAAGTAGAGGCAAGCAAGAGATGGCCAGTGTTGCCCCAATCCTTAAATAACCTGTCATAGAAACACACCACATGCAGAGATATTAACGACCAAGACTTTAGCTACACTTCTGTCTCTGGGAAGCTTCAGATGTGTGGACAGTATTCTGGATGGCAGTGAAGTCTGACGAGTTAAGGTTAGAGGCCTGACATACATGTTGGTCACAGAGATCCTATAAATGGCCTTGACTAAATGCTGTCTTGTGCTGGGTGTTATGATCCTCTGATGCTTCGTTGAATGGCTTCGTCCTCATTTTCTCTTTATGGATGTGTATTGTCTAGTTTATTTTTGTGGGATGTGCACTTGTAAGTTTATTCAGTAATTCCCCTACTTTGTGTCATTGATAAAATCATTGATTTGAAATTGGAATGCCAATCAGTTACAGTATAGATACACTCACTATTACACACATAAGATTTAATGCATATTATCTTGTCATATTGACTGAGGTTCTTAATAATACTGATGTGTGCTGAATCAAAGTTCCTGCATGCATGTACTGTATAGTTGCTTATGCTAATTATGTATGGTTGTTGGAAAGTTATATTATTTTCAGTTGCTTATATTTATTCTGATTTTCTGTGATTCAGCAGCAAATAGTGAGTATATTATACTGATACAGGTACTCGTCTTCATAAATTTAGATTTGGGACCCTTTTGAATATTCTTAAGTCATTTTGAATAAATACCAATAAGAACACTGATTTTGAATATGCTGCAGTGATTTTTTGAACATATGTACTGTACTCTCATTTGATAGTTATTATATTATAAGGATTTTTGTGTAATTGACACTACATACTGATGGTAGTATTGTGGATAATCAATTAATTAATGATTGTTTTCAATACTGTATAGTACTGTGCCGTATTCCTCTTTCAGATATGATCAATTCTGGTGTACAGTATTGTGATTACTGTATTAGAATATAAATATTTTTTGGTTGGTTTAAGGAGGTTACTTTTTATACAGGAAATACAGTAGATAGCTAACATGGGCTATATATTTGCATAGAATAGACAGTTATAAGTGTGTTTATTGTGTGTATGAAGTAGAACTGTTATTATTTGTTAGGTGTACAGTATATGCTTTGTTGTGGGTCAAACATTTTACCAAATTATCAAATCATTAAGGAATACTGTATAGCTCATAAAATGTATATGATTAATACAGTCAGGATTGAAGAATACACCTGAAAAATTATAATTAATTTATGCATACTTTGCTTTTAGTAATTGTTTATCAAGAAAACACACACCAAATTGCTTATCATTATTGCATAGATGTTCTTCAGATAAATGCTGAAGTACTTAACTCAAAATCTCATATACACCAAACAATAATGCATTAGTGTTTACAAGAAATTTATTATGTAGTGAAATTTTTTGATGTTATTAATCTTTGACTGATATTATTTTCCATATACTAAGTTCCTAGCTTTGTATCATATCAGTAAAGTTTTAATTATACCCTAACAGTGCTGACCATGAGATTGTTGATTATTCTTAAACTTGGTGCAATATTGTTATTCTAGTGTTTGTTTTTATTTCAAAACACTGTTAATTATGTTATTATTCACAGTTACCCAGTACTTATATGCAACCATCCTGCACTGCCAACACTTTTGTTTTTAATTCCTGTATTGTATTATGCTGTCTATGTATTGCACAGACCTAAATACATAAACTATCACTCCCAGGCTGCTGAGTACTGTATTGTATGATGATAATAAATACAGTACTTGTAGGCATTCCTGTACTGTAACTCTTTGGTGTGATGTGGGTGCTGAAGTATACAAATATAGAGTCATTATCACTCGGATACAATAAGAGACATGAGGTTTGATTTACTTCTTTAGATCATTAATTCAAAATTATGCTACTTCTCTTGTACATGTCTAGTTTTTTTGTATGTGTTAAAATTTTAACCTTAATAATACAGTATATTAATATCAAAAGGTCTATATTATCTAAAGTATAGTAACAATCAGGTTGATATCCATATTAAAATTTATTGTTGAAGGAGTGAAATATAAATATTGACTGCCTGACAACCCTCACCAACACCTTAGCCCGTGTTGACAGAATATTGATCCCTGAATGTAAAGCCATATTGACAACTAACCTCTAAACCAGATGTGAGGAAGGCCAGTTGTGTTCACCTTCCGCCCGCCGCCGCTCCAGTGCTGGCAGTCGACCAGGTGTGAGGCGAGACTCAATGGATGGTCGGACGGGGTTGAGGCAGCGCTCTCAGTCACCGGCAACCAGGGACTCTCACACTCTAAACAAGGGAGCCTCTAATAGGTCAGTCCATTTTAAATGTACATTTACAAATCCTTTGTCAATAAATATGCTATTTAATTAATACTAATTAGGGCAGTACCGGTATGGAAGAAACTGCAGGTACAATTGCCTGATAAAATTCGTTTGCCAGGAATGTGTGTGTTTTCCAGTCACATAAAAGATATGTAGCGTAATGTTGACACAGTTATATGAGTGTTGATTATATTGCAAGTATTGAACATAGCATATGACATTTCATAGTTTACATTATTACAAAATCTGTGCCCCAACCCTGTACCTTGTCAGGTCTTAACAAACTTTGTCAGGCAATTGTACCACTCTTTCACAATATACAACATTGTTAACACAGGAAATATTTCAAAAACTGAATACCATTATGGCATTACAGTTGTAACTGTACTGTACTGTACTGTATCTGTTATAAGAGTAACATCCATCATGCATTCATGAAACTGGCATAGAAGGAAACATGTAAAAAATATAAGGAAAAGCAAGTACTGTACAAACAACACTGCAGCCTACAACACAAATGACATTTTTTCAGCAAAATCATACAATAATAGACAAAATCATACTTAAAAAGCATGTTTAAATTTGACTGCATGTTAAGAAACAACTTAAAAGCATGAAATAATGGAATGTTATTTTTCAGATTCACACCAATGAGACCGGGAATGCAGAAAGATGAATTGACGGGCCTGTGGAGAGATGACTCCTCTGAGGTGAGCGATGAGGGATACAAGAGTCAAGGTAACAACACCCTGCCCCGTCCTCCACCAACCAAACCCAGAAAGTTGACCCCTAGAAGGAGCCTTGATGTGGAGAGCATGGAGACCTTAGGTATGTAATCAATAAAGTACATTGTTGGCCACCATAACAGGATGACATTACTGTACTGTACTCAGAATTAATGTTGAAGGATTTTTCATGTTCTGTAGTTAGGTCCTGCAAATATCAGATCTAAAGTGGTTTCAACATAAGAATTTGTAAATACTGTAATAAAGTGTAAAGTGGAGATCTTTCCTAAAGAAACAAAAATATAATTAATTATCTTTCTTCAGAGAGACCAGAATCTTCCATGACCCAGATGTCATCAGAGGGTTCATCCATGTCAATGGAGGAATCAGTGAACACCCCTCCTCGCTCCCCTACCAACCCCTCCACCAACCCCCCACACTACCCACTCTCAGATGCCACCAACACCTGGTCACCACCTCAGACAAAGCCCAACCCCTGCAACACCCCTAAGTCCAAGATTCCCTTCATTGATTCCATCAAAGGTCCATTTATGGGTAGCAAAAAATCCAAAAAGACTTCTCAGCCAGAGCAGAAAAGTCCAGCCAAACCAGCATGGAACTCTGGTCCCGGGTTGAGGCGAAACAGTGAGGATCACGGGAGTCGGATAATAAGTCGTAGCCGCAGCGCCACCAGTGAGGGAGGTCTTATGATGCTGGGTCGAGAATCACCCTCACGCCAATCCCTCCGTCCCTCCTCCAGGCGACAGTCCAGCTCTGTTGGACCCCAAGGGAAGAACACATGGAATGGCCGAGCATCAAGAGAGAGGCCCAGTCTGACCTCTGACACATATAAGCTTCCTATCAACAATGTTACTAGGACAGTTCGATCTGCTTCAGCATCACCTGCTTCCAGTCGTAGACATTTAGGTCACTCAGCACCAGCAACTCCACTTAATAGATCCCCTAAACGTTCTGCTCCAGCATCCACTCTGACCTCACCAGTTACTAGTGGACCAGTGTTGAAGCAGTTGGCTGACCTAGAGGCTGATGAGAACACTCTTCTCTGTATCAAAGATATTTATGATTCTCTTAGAGCTAAAGTATCAGAGAGCCTTGCAGCAGAGGGTAAGTCTCTCCCCCCAGAGCTGGCTCAGGATTATACCAGCTCTTGGGTCAATGCTCATGGTAGCCAGAGTCTGGACCCCAAGTTGGAAGTTAATTATGTCAGCCCCAATAATTCTCTCAAGGTCACACCCAGGAAATCTGGTGTTGGTTCACGCATTCCTGCTCCAACCTTCTTCCTACCCCGTCAGACAGAGATATAGCAGCGTCGGAAGCATGAGTGAAAGTGAGGCTAACTTAGTGCACAAACTGTACCACCTGCTGATGTAGAGATGAATTCATACTTGGTGTGCTAGTGAAAGTTGATCTGAGGAACTAGGAAGTGACACTGAAAACAATTGTTCTGAATTCATTATCAGTATCTGGCTGGTAAGTACACTAAGGCCACACACACACACACACACAACATACACACAAGTTGCTTGAAGTTGTCTACTCAATGTGCCTCGGTAACCAAACTAACATGAATGGTGCTCCTTACCTAATGTGTGATACATTGCAATTTGTAAATCTGATTTTGTATGATATGAATAACTCCGGTATTCTCACTTGCTTGATATCGGTTGTGTCATAATGCAAATACTAGTCGACTGTAGAGTAGAAAGTTTAGGAATTTATCAAAAATATTTAAGTATAATATCCTTTTAAATTCAATTTGGTGACACTGTTGATGCATTTAAGTACAATGGTATATAGCTTTACAGCCTTGTTTCATGCTGACTTATGATAAGAATAAGTTTACCAAACCACTTTTTGTTTACCCATTGACAGTGCAGTATATGATTTGTATTCTATGTCAAGTGAAGATTCCTATCACTTACCCTATACCAGATGGACATAATTATGAAGGCTGTCTACAAGTTTCATGGTTCAGATAATTTTGCCTTGGTGGTACAACATGAGTGAATTTTCATACCTCAGGCTTGTTTAGTGGTTCATGGATATACAATATATACAGAAATAAAATGGACTGAAACAAGTAAGGGCATTTGTAAATTAAACAAGAGAGGTTGTATAATTACTGTAGCAAGATACAGTATAAAGCAATACAACACGGTCTTGCCCACCAGTACATATAAAGATAATCACACACAATATATATATACAGTATATAATTGGGGACAGTGTGCAAGCATTACCCTCGGGGTTCATCTGGAGACTTTATATCTACATTCTTTTATGTAACCAGATATTGATTATAAGAAATATAGTTAATGTGTTGCATGTAATGCATATAAAGTAATAACTGTGTAAATTATTGTGATTATTAATTAAATACAGTACTGTACATTATATAGGCATATATAAAATAATAATTGTTGCTTTCATACAGTGTGTTGGGATGACTATATATTCATTTGTGATCTGTTTTCAATGAAAATATTAGCATAAAGATAATATGCTCTCTTAGTACATTGTATACTGAATTTGAATGAAATTTTATACACTAATAAAAGTTTTAATATCAATTCCAGTATTGAAGTCCAGTAGTAATTTTAAGCTTCAAGAACCTTTGTTACTGTACCATACAATACTGTATACAGTATGTAGAAAATATAATTATGAAGGAAGCTATTTATATATTGAATGAAGTTGTCTTGTTATTGTGATGCATTTTTCTTCAATGTGGTCCACAATGTGCTGTATAAACACATGGTTTAGTTAAGCATTTCTCACCTCGCCCTCACTGGCATTAAGTTACAGATCAATAAGAATATAACAACTGCATACTAATCATGAATATTTTAAAAGTAATTTAAATATAAATGATATAAAATTGATATATTTTGCTAGGGTCCTTTCTTACCCTTCAGATCCAAAATCCACTTTTTCCCATTGCCTATGTTAATTTGGTACTGCATCACTGTTGGCTCCAGTTTTGATATAACATTATGTATTAGCAATTACTTCTGTTTTTTGCACTCTAATAATTATATAATGACATGGTTTTTATTTCATAAGTTTTTTTGAAGCATATACTCTGTACTAATTAATCTATGTAATCATGAGTTGAAGTTAATTTGGAGGGTTTTCTCTGCAAGGAACCTTATCAATCTGCATAAATACAGTATGGCTTTTGATTTACGCATCGATCCCAAGTTCATATTATATATCTGTGATGAGCATTGTAAATATTGTAGTATAATAAAAATGCGAGCTTTATACAGGGTAGAGAAATATTCTTGGCTCTGTTGTATTGGTGTTGATTTAAGAAAGTATAATGTTATGTGCTTGAAGATAATTTAATCCCAACCCCACTCAAGCATCTTTGCAATTGATTTTCTTTACCCGCAACACAAGTGTGCTTCTGTTGGTTGGCGGGACAGATGTGTTACTCTCTCACAGAGGTTGTTGTCATAATTACATTTTTAATAAAGATATAAAGGACACTCTTACTTCTTTTACTTTGTTTTTCCCATTATAATTGACAGATTACTATATTATGGCTTTGTTTAAGGTAGGCAAGTAGGTGAGGGAAAGGATTATAGAGGAAACAGCCTAATAGATATGGTGAGCATCATTATAATTGTAGATTTTCCACACGGCAGCATTGATACTGAGTTAGGCAAGGCAGCTGAGGATAAAAATATATAAGAAATAAAGACTACACCATACTGACACTACATAATTATATTTGGCCTGTGCTGTAATAGTGTGCTTGGTGGGACTCTCGCTAATATTTTTTTTTTATTATTTCTTTACTGTGTTAGTGTTAGCCAAGGGTCAGAAGAAGGCTAGTGATAGTAAGTCCAGGCACTTTAGTGTATCCTTCATGTAAGTCTGGTATTACAAATTTACAACTACTAATATCAAAGGAGCTGTTGAAAAGTTAAAAACACATGGCAGCCATTATGTTTGTTTACACCCCGAGACCACCAGGCACCAGTCCACCACCTTCATTAATTAACTCATTACAACAACTACCTTACGTCAGTTAATATAATCATTACTGCACCATGAAGGCTTCGTCTAACTATGTGACTGATGAGGTAAGTTAAATGTGACATTGTTAAAGGGTAATTATTGAATGAATTACCGTTAGTGTGTAAGTTATGGTTTTACTACCTTCATTACACACTTATATACATCATATCATCATTCGAAGACTATTTTCTTCTATGGCATTTCCTCCACAAATTCGGAATATTTTTACAAGTTGCCACAACTCGATTTCGAAAATTTTACTGTTACCAGTGTTTATGTTTGAGTATTACAAACAACTTTTCTATATACCATTTCTTCTGCAAATGGAGGATAACAAGGTTAGGTCATGAAGTATGTCAAGGTTAGGTCACCAAGTATGTCAAGGTTAGGTCACGAAGTATGTCAAGGTTAGGTCACCAAGTATGGCCCCTTCTAGGTAGGTTAGGTAAGGTCAGGTAAGGTCTTTTTAATTCTGTAACATCTTGATGCTGTTCTGATACCATAGTTGTTGTAGACAGAATAATGTAACCACCAACCAAGGTCTGGCAGATAAATATGCATCCAGATAATTTCTTGAGTCCCCAACACCTTGGTAGTAAATTACAGTATAATCTCCTTGGGTGGGGTTGTCTACCTCTGTCAGGCCCCTTAAAACTGTATATAGAAATATTATTGTTTTAATGTATTTTACTTCCACCACAACTTGATTGGAACAAATAGGGAAGTCTAACATCCAGCATTCCATTTCCACTCACCTCCTTCACCACAATGTCCATCATTATTACATACAAGCACTTTCCTTAGGTTCACAGTGTCAACCTGGGGATGTAGGTACAGTACAACTTCATCTTCAAGTGTACTGGTAGGTCAATGCTACTGGCTAAAAAAAAAAATCCTGATATACAGTAAGGTTTAGAAGTCATATTCTGTAGTTGTTGATAGAAAGAGGATGAGAATGTGGAATTTCTTACCATTCTTGGGGTGTTTTAGGAGATACGGTAGCACAGTGTCTAAATTCGTGATCCCTTTATCTAATTGCCATCATATTATAGTGTCAGTAGTGATTTATAACTCTGTCATACCCGAGGACAGTAAAGTCCTAATTGCTTTGAAAATTTCTTTGGAGGAAATCTGTTGTCCTTGGAATGACAAACTCTGATAGCAGCAGAAGACCTGACTTCTGTTTTTCTATATGCTTCAACCATTTGTACCAACTTTTCATGTAATTTTATGGTTTCGACTTTAATTGTGCCCTGTCAGCATGTCCAGTTATTGCCTTCTCTTTCTAACTTCATCCCAAATTTCCAGTTTTGTTCCCACCAAATCCTTTTCTCCCTCCAATTGTACTTTGTTCCTTTCTTTTACTTCAATGGTGAATTATGAGCACATAGTAACTTTTCTGTGGCTGCCTCTCACACCACCTTCTTTACAAACTCCCTCACCTTACATTCTCTCTACATGTCCAAACCACCTCAGTGTATTACGCTTCACTCTCTCAACCACTCCACATTCGATACCACATCTCTCATAAACACTCATTACTTTCTCCATCCCACCTAGTAACTCCACAGGCTCTTCTCAAGTAACTCATTTCCACTGCATCTATTCTAGACTGACGAGCCCTACTCCATGTCTCTGATGCATATGTCAGTGTTGGCATGATTATGCTATTTTGTAGTCCCCTTTTCACTTCCATACTCACACTTCTACCCTTCATAATCCTCCCCAGTGATCCTATGACCTCTCTACCCCTCATTGCTCTCCTTAATTTCTCCTTCCATGTTTAACAGAACTGTACCCAGGAACTTAAACTCTTTCTGCCCATGGGGGCAGACTTTTTTATTTTATTTTTTTCCTCGCTGCTATGTGGACCGCCAGCATACAGGGTTGCATTTCCTTTTGCATGCAGCAGTGTAAACGCCCTCCCCCTTATGGTCCGGTCTTTTTTGGTAACGTGCACTTGGGCACACAGCAGTGGCTGTGGGATCAAAGACCTTCCCCCCAATGAGGCCCCCAGACTCCCTGGTCCCATTTCCCTGGGATGTGCTTCGGTAGCCCAGGCATATAGGGCCAGCCCCTCCTTTATTCTAATTTGTTTTTTCACTGCGACCAGAGTGTATCGGGGGTCTGTGGAGCAGGAGGCCATTCTGCCCCGGGAGAATACCTTAAACTCCTTCACTTCGTTACCATTCTCATACAAATAGGTACATGAATACCATTTATTAATCAGTTTTATTTCATTATACACTATACAGTAACCTTATGACCAATTGCATTGTTGAGTTTCAGCCAACAAAAATTTACTACAATTTCCTTTTACCCGGATAGTAGAGCATTCAAATGTAAGATGAACTGGTATTTACCCTCTTTCACACTGTCAACTCTTAAGTTGTTCATACATTCCGAGGTTCTTAAGTGTTGTACCAGATGTCTTAGTGCTTAAATGGGAAGTACACTCTCAACATTTTAGTAGCTCAAGACTAAAGGAATAAGTTTTTGTCAAATTTGCCAACATTCAAATTGCTCCTTAATTAATAGTTAGTTAAAATTTATAGAAATGTTCAGTTGCAACAGTTGGTACAAAATGTATTTAATGACTGAATATGATAAACTGGGTACTATTAGTGCATAATTATAAAGGTATGCGAGTTAACCATACTTGAAAGGGTTCCTGTGAAAACTATTAACCACAAATGTAAAATGAACAATCTGCATGTAAAAGGTTAATTAGAAATTGCAGCACATTCCCTGTTAGCATTAAATATACAATCTTATACTTGCTAGAAAAATAGGCTATATATAATCTATATAAAAATTACAAGTTCCTAAAACTACAAAACTGCATATACAATCCATATGCTGCTTTGTAATGCACTGAAAGCATCAGGAATAAAGGGGCATCAATATCTTATTAGTAATGTTTACATTTTCCCATACAATACCCCTCCCACCCTGACACCTTGAGTTTAGAGTTCTCCTTGGTTGTCCCCTACATTGTAGTCTACCCAGTTTAGGGCGATGGGAGCTGACAGCATTTGGTCGGTGATAGCAAAGGCTTCACAGAGAGCCAAAGCATCTGGTCCAAGGTCCTTACACATAGCACGAGATGTCTCTACAGCCTGATTAAGGAAGAAGGGATAAATTACTTTCTCAGTCATTAACTCTTACATGATGAAAGTTCTCCTGTGTCTTCATCAGACTGTATTGGTCCAGTAAACATAAATGTAACTTAAATCAAAGTTGAGTAAGAGACAGATCAAATGCACAGTCAATATCCCTTGAACATTGGTCAACACTATGTCCAAATACTTCTAATTACTAATTTTATACCCTATTTCATCTGACCCCAAAAGACCTACTTATGTCTTGGATAATTGTAATAGGCTTGAACTAAGGTGTTATTTTTTTTCTTACTGCAGAATATCATTATCCAGAAATTAGGTCAGAATTATATCAATGATGTAAAGTGGTGGGTTACTTAAAAGTTTTAATTCAGCTCAGTCAGTATCTGAAGGATTAGTAAAGAAAAGGAAAAAGTAATTCAAAATAAAGGCAGTACCTTGGTGGCAATGTCTGGTGTGACGAGTCCAGAAGTGATGAACATAACCAGGTTTTGTTCCACAATGTCCAGCAGGTATAGATGGTACAGTTTGGTCAGCACAGGCTTCAGACTGGTCTCACAGTTCTTCAATACTTCACCAAACTGTCAGGAATAACATTACATTAATACAGTAATAAACCTAAGGGTCATTATTGTATTTGCCCTGCAGTATAGTATTCATCTTTATCACTTTTTAATAAACAACTTACTCAGTGATTGAAAACCAAGATAAAATTTCAACAAACTTAAGTACTGTACCTGATCAGAAATAAGTCTTTCTCCAAAAGCTCTGGCAGCACCTTGGACCAAGTCTGACTCTTGCAACATCCAGGTATCAAACATTCCTTCCTTTCCTGCCTTCACCATAATTTTTCCAAGTGTCTGAAATATTTATATAAGTTAATTATAACAAAGTACCTATAATACTACAGAAAAATATCTAACAATGTATCAAAACTCTGATAGTCAATATGATTCATATACAATAGCAAAATTGGGAACACTGACTGACTAGGGTGATCTAAGGTTCAAATTTCTTGCTTGTCTTAATATGATTAACATATTAAATTTTGTAAGACTGAAATTTTCCCCTGCAGTTTAAGGGCTTTTTTATAAGCCAAATAGTCTTGTGCACAATAGATTTTTTTTTTTTTTCTAAATCTGATAGAGAAAAGTTCTAATGTTTGAAAGGACTCCTAAGAGAAAATAATATTGTTGAGTTGTGGTTTTCATGCATACAAATCATCAACATCGGTTCCAAAGAGTACCCATAAAAATCACAAACTTACATCAGTTATAGAAATGTTTATGCTCAATCACCAGACCAACCAAACAACAACTGTACCTTAAACAAGACATTCTCACGCCTGCCAAGAAGGTCGTGAAGGTAAGAAATACTGGAGGGATCAGCTGTTATATCTGAGTTGGTAGGTACAGGTTTGAAAACAGCAAGCCTCTCCTTAGCCACCTTCTGCATCAGCACAGAGTTATCACCCTCAGCTGTCATTGCAGCGTGGGCTAGACCACTAAACACCCCAAACCTAGAAAAATAAAAAAAATTATGTCTTCACCTGTGTGTACCCATTACAGTACTATGCACTCATATTAAAATTCAGAGGATATCAACAGATACATCAGCACTGAAAATATACCTCGAGACCATTGTACAAACCTGTTACAAGAAAGGTAACCCTGGCCACCACAGCGCTCTCTGCTCACAGACACAACATTTTCTAGGTTCCAGGAGGCCAGAGGCTTAATGACACAACACATTGTCACCACCTCAGGGTGTTCTGAACCATCTGCAGCTTGGAAAGTCCAACGCTCCTACAAAGAAAATATGTCTGACTTTTATATATGATGGGCTTCCTGTCCCTTTTCAAAATGTTTGGTACAGTATTAATCCAAGTAGATCATTTCACTGCCATAGACCCAGTGTATAACCAGGGTTTCCTGTACAGTACTGTCTTGATGCCCCCTACCCCCACAGCATTTAGTTAACATGTATTATCAAATTGTACAAATATGAATAGATAAGATATTTGAACAAATGTAAGACTATATAAAAGTTTAAAAAATCACTCTTGACAACTTTGATTTTAAAAGGATTTCCTCTCACCTTGACATAATCTAAGCCAAAGTTAATGGCATAGGTCCGTGCTAGGAGAGGAAGGAGAGCCCTCTGCTGCAGCTGGTACTGAAGGATGGACATGTCTGACTTCCCTTTTGGTCCTGAAATATATTATGGTGGTTTATGCACAAGTTTCTGGGACATTCTGTATATCTTATATTTGCAATGAAGAGTATTGTACGTCAATATATTTATCTACGAATCTACGAGTATATAGTAAATGCAACCCAAAATAATTTCTGAAGCCTGCACCAACCGACAGTAAGGCGTGAGGCTGAATAACGTAGTGCAATGGCAAGTGAGGCTTTGGCTCCACCCATAGACATGCTGGCTATACAGATACGGCCAGACAACAGCTGATCAGCCACTGTCAGGAAGCGAGCACGGGAACTAAATGGGAGGAAAAATATATCTTAATTCAGTTTTCAACAATGGCTGAACTGATTCAAATCACATCCCAAGGAAGACCAGATGAACCAAGATGTCACATATACAGTTGTCATTGTGAAAGGGCAAAAACAGCTGAGCAACAATATATATTTATTTATACTTAATAATAATTAAGAACAAATCACATTTGCCTACACGACTTCAGTGCACTATAACATAACAAAACATGATATATATATAGTATTTAACTGCTCATGAATGTTCTAACCTTTTGATACTTGATGTAAATTCTCCCTCTGGTGTGATGTCACTGTATTTGTTGAGGAGATTTTCTCTGGGGACACGAACATTGTCAAAGAGAAGCTTGGCATTGTCTACCCCGTTGAGACCCATCTTGTGACCCATGTCCTCAACACGTACATTGGACATCACCTGAAACATGATGTAAATGTAATAAACTAC
Source organism: Petrolisthes manimaculis (assembly GCA_034508575.1). Taxonomy (NCBI): domain Eukaryota; kingdom Metazoa; phylum Arthropoda; class Malacostraca; order Decapoda; family Porcellanidae; genus Petrolisthes; species Petrolisthes manimaculis. The sequence goes on along the minus strand of JAWZYT010003793.1, from coordinate 53,724 downwards.
TATATAAGTTTTCTTATTGAAGAGAAATGTTCCTTAGGTCCAACACTGATTAAAGAAATTAATTCACAAACAATAATTTGTCCTAGAAAGTATACTAGACTATGATCATATGATTTAAACCATAATAGGAAAATGATATCATCCAAGGATTAAGGGTAAATGTGGCTAACCTTTAAGTTCTCATCCCTAATGGGGACCAGGATGCCATGGATACCATGGTTAGTGTTGCCAACTACCAACTGTGCAAACACCACCACATGCTTGGCGTGTACAGCTCCATTTGTAATCCAGTACTTTTGTGCCAGTGTTGTGGGAGTATTTACCACAAGCTCATCTACAATGATGACAGATCATAATTTGAGGTTAGATATGAAAAATAATTACAGTACTGTAATTCAGATTACTATAAATTACAGTAACTCATATTTAATCACTGGTGAAACAACACATCCATGGAAATATTACCTAAACCAGAACGATCTTTACTTAAGAATTCATTTTTATCACATAATCTACACCATCATTTATGTATCTCTAATTCAAACAAGTACATTAATATACAGAATACAGAATAATAATATAATTAATATACAGAAATTTCAACTGCACCTGTTTCTTTGTCATACACTGCAGTAGTTTCCATCTCCACAGCATTGTTACCATAACCAAGTTCAGTGAGACCAAAACATCCCACGTCATCTAGAGTATCAATGCCAGCCAACAGTTTCTTATGGTGTCTCTCAGTCCCAAGCTTGAGAACAGTTCCACCAAACAAGTTGAACTAAGGGTATAATGAAGGAACATATTGGTAAGTGCTGAAAGAATAAATGTATACAGTTGTTAATAAATGAAGTAAAAATTGTTATCTACATTATCCTCAATCAAATTAAAGCTGCTGCCACCTCACCTGTACAGTCATCTTTACAGTCATAGCTGGGTCTATGACGGCGGCAAGCTCATGTGCAGCGAAGATACGTAGAGGGTTGTGTATGAAATCAAGTACAGAGATGAAGCCAGCATCACAGATCCTCTTGAGACGAGCTAATGCCACCTCTCTCTCCTCAGCCAAAGCAATGTTGTACTGCGGCTTCATTATTCCTTCACTCATGAACTCTCTACCAAGGAAAGAATAATGGTACTCAATATGTAAGCTATGTTGGTCACTCACTGGGGGGGGTGCGGGAATAGGGGGACAGGCTTGGGGTGAGTAGAAAGCCTGTCCCCTACTCCTGCACTCCCTTAACCCCCCCAAGCCTGTCCCCCTACTCCTGCACCCCCCAAGCCTGTCCTCCTACTCCTGCACCCCCCAAGCCTGTCCCCTTAAGTGAACACAAAGATTGCAAACTGAAGCAAGATATTTTTTCCTAATTCTCTTCCTTACCTAAATTGTGCCCTCATGTCATGATTGTCGTGGTCGAGGAGTGCAGTCATTGACTTGACATCAAAACTATGAGTAGTTTGAGCTGCTCTCAATTCCTGTGGTGGTCTTTTATTATCAAGAGAAACAACTCTCTGGTTCCCGTCAATTGCTGCTGCTGCTGCTGCTGCTGTTGACTGCCACTGCTGACTCCTTCCACATCTATATATAATCCACACAAGAATTAGCGTTCATCTTAGAAAACAAAGCAACAATATTAATAACTGTTGTTATTTTATTTTGATGGTGTAAGACTAAGCTTTAGTTAAATTACACAACACTCACTTAAACACCTGTGTGGCTTGGTGGTAATTGAGGTCGTTTTAATTACCGGTATTCAGTTATTTTTAATGTGGGTGAAAATATGACAAAGCTTTCATTAATTACCCAACACTCACCTAAACACCTGTATGGGTTGGTGATGATTGAGGTTAGGCAGAGGTTGAGAAGCAGCAGCCCTGGCCACACACCTGGAGGTTGCTCGTAACATCATCTTTTTTCTTCACTTGCCTTCTCTAAGTAAATAATAAACCAAACATTTTAATATTAATCTCTAAGTAAATTATAAACCAAACATTTTAATATTAATCTCTAAGTAAATTATAAACCAAACGTTTTTATATTAATCATCGAGTAAATTATAAACCAAACATTTTAAATTTTATCTTCTAAGTAAATCATAAACCAATCATATTTATCATCTTTCTCTGATTAAACTAAAACCCAAACAGACTTATTATATCCATCAATTATTATGACTTTTTACCCCAGTTCTATTTAGTGAATAATTTTGACTTTATTATAATATTACACCAATGCAAAAGGTAAATTTTTACGTGTGACTACCGGGACCTAACCTGGGCAGACTACCGGGACCTAACCTGGGTAGACTACCGGGACCTAACCTGGGCAGACTACCAGGACCTAACCTGGGCAGACTACCAGGACCTAACCTGGGCAGACTACCAGGAACTAACCTGGGCAGACTACCGGGACCTAACCTGGGCAGACTACCGGGACCTAACCTAATCTGGACTGGGACACACTACCGGGACCTAACTATAAGAGGTAACTACTGTTATGCAGCATTTGCAGAAGAAATGGTATATAAAAAAGTTGTTTGTAATAGTGAAATATAAACAATGGTAAAAGTAAAAATTTTGAAATCGAGTTGTGGCAACTTGTAAAAATATTCCTAATTTTGAATACATTGAATCTTATTAATATTCCTGTCTGCAAACTATAGAATTTATCCGAATTTATGTCTTACTATATATTATATTATTTTTTACAGAAAATCTTATCAATTTTCCTATCTATAAACTATATAACTTCGAGAATTATGCCTCAATATTATTTTTATTTTTTTGTTACATAGAATCTTATCAATTTTCCTATCTATAAACTATATGATCTCAAGAATTATGCCTCGATACGTAGTTTAGGTCAATTTTACAATGAATCTTATCAATATTCATGTCTGCAAAGTATAGAATTAGGCCTCGATAAGTATTTTAGGTCAATTTTACAAAGACAATGGTAACTAATAAGAAACAAATAACACTATAACAACAAATTAAGAACATATACTACATTTACTTACGTAGCTACTCCAATGTCCACAGTCAGCTGATTAGTTAATAAATGGCAGTGTCCCAATTTACAAAAGTGCTACAAATATTACAGCCAACAATGCAGCTGTACCCTAAACCCAGTGTTGCAAGTACATCTGTTATTATTTATCAGCCCTAGTACAGTATTATTATGTAGCACAAAATTGCTCGCTCATTTTTGGTATTAAATAAGTGGAGTTATATATTTTGATTAATTAATATAATTTTATGCTTCCATGAGTTATTATTATATCTTATTTGAATCCAGTGTAGCAAGTGCATCTATTATTATTAGTCCTATTATTATTATTATTATTATTATTATTATGTGTTTATCCCTGTGTACTGCATGGTCTTCGGTAGTGACTGGTGTTATTTTAGTGCACAATTTTAATAGTTCGTAAGCAATGGGCTGCTGCAGTATGTTTGGCTGTAGTGGGAGGAGTGGAGGAACAATTTATAAACTCCACAGGTTCCCCAAAACTGTCGAACTACAGAAAAAATGGATACAATTGTGCAGGAGATTCGACCAGTTTTTATACTGGATTATACCTAGTGAAATCATACCGTGCCTATCACTTGTATTATATTATAACCTACTAAACTTGTGAAGCATCCTAACGTGTCACCACTACATCCAATAAATTACTGTGAACTCCATACTGTGTACTATATATACAACCTTCCATAGTGTGAGAGGAAAAGAACCCATTACCCTACAATATATATATATATTTTTTTTATTATTTTTTTTTTTTTTGTAATAATTAACTTTTTTTTTCTCGCCGCCACCCCGCCGCCGCTGCCACCGCCGCTGACGTCGTTTTTTTTTTTTTTTTTTTTTTTTTTAATAATATATATATATATATATATATATATATATATATATATATATATATATATTTTTTTTTTGTAATAACTTTTTTTTTTTTTTTTTTATTCGTCGTCGTCGTCGCCGCCGCCGCCGCCGCCGTCTCGTCGCCGCCCCGCCGTCTCGCCGCCGCCCCGCCGCTATTTATTTATAAATAAATAAATTGTGGGCTACATTTCTCATGCAGGCAACGCTGATATGAACATAGCGGATTTATATTTAGATCTAGCAAATGTGCACATTATCTAGCAGAAACTATGTTCAATTCATGGAGGTATAAATTATATAACTCCATGGTTCAAATTTACAAGAGTAACTATATAGTGCGTGTAAAAATGCATTATAGCTCAAAAATTTTCAACACTACCTATTAAGTTAAAGTTTTTTTTAAGTTAGAGAACTTTTAATTAATAGTCAAGTTGGCAACAGTGACTGGCAACACTGGCTGGTAACACTGATAACAATAATAACAATAACAGCAGAGGTTATACAAGTTACATTTTACAAGTATGTTATAATATGTAGATTATTATACGGTGTGACAGTGGTGTGTGTGTATGTATGTATGTGTGTGTATACTGTATATGTATGTATGTGTGTGTATATATGTATGTGTATGTATGTATGTATGTATGTAACGATAACATCATAATATAGTAACAAGCTGAATCAATGTTATACAACTTATATTACATTTTATAAGTATGTTATAATATGTGACAGTGGTTTGTATGTATGTATATGTGTGTATATAACAATAATAATTAATATAACCCATAATATACAGTATTTTATAAGCGTTATATTACGTAAGTTAGACAAATGTTACTGTAAGGTGTGTATATGTGTGTAAAAATATAACAATAATTAACTTAACTCATAATATATTGCATTTTAACTTACAAGTGTGTTATATTTCGTAAGTTAACTAATACGGCACTAATGTTAAGTATCAATGCTTGTCTTCAGTAACTAACTTAGAGAGATAATTAAAGTTATATCAGGTAGAAATTTACTTATTTTATTCTATTTGCTATATTTTTTGACCATGTATGTATGTATGTAAGAATAGAGATGGTGTATTATTATATGTGTAAAATATGGTCAAGTCAATTTAATGTCTGTTGAATCTAACCCTGTCTTTTAAGTTACAAACAAATAAATATTATAGGTACAGTGAGGTGTTTATGAATTTTGTATTCTTGGGAAAAGGGAGGTTAGGATATTAAGGTTACATAATGCTTCTTATGTTTACAGTTCTCTTTTAGTTTATGTCTGATCTTAATTTCTTTAATGGTACTGTATTATTAATTTATATTATCTTCTTCAGCTTTCCCAGTGTTAAAGGGTGTCTTGCTGACGTCATCACATCTCTCAACCACACACACACATCATGGAGGAAGAAAATAGAGAGGTGAGGTGGAATGGAGAAACAATTTTGATAATAATGTACAGATAGCAAAAAAAAATTTTGGAGTCACCCTTACATTGAAATTAAATACCCGGTATATTTATCCATAGCAGAGTTCCAACACTTTTTTTGCCAACTGTACATATAACCAGTATCCTTATACACGGTGTCACTAAATACCGGTACTGTAAAACTATGTGAATCCCTCAGTATGATTTTTGTACTGTAGGATATACAGTGAATAAATACAGTACATGTACATGTTTGTATCCATCATTTCATTTTGCTGTCAGTCCCTCAAAGACGGCCACCAAATTTTTTCTCGGGCTTCTGTTATTTATTAGCACTGTACCATAATGAATTAAAGGATGTGCTGAGCTTGTGTTAAAAAGATACTGTAGTGCTAAGTGTAATCATCTCATAATGAGGGCTTATTGCATAGGGTATTGATGTTATTTTTCCAACCATTCAACAAATTCATTCTCACAGACCGAACTGATGGGTCGTAAACTGTCTGAGATACCGTGCTTCCGTAACACCTTCCTGTACAGCATCAGTTCGGGTTTGGGCGCTGGCATTGTCCACTTTCTGGCCACGTCCAATGTTCGCCGCTCTGGACACGTGGCCATGGCTTCCTATGGATGCGTCACTCTCTCTTACTGGTGGGTGGACGGCATTTGGAACTCTTGTTACTCTGCTGTTATTTTACTTTCATTTTCTGTTTAGTTTTATTTGTAATTTCTCTGTCTTTTAATTTTTCTTCAAATTAATTTTGTTTACATGTATAATTGTAATTTTTACGTCATATTGGTGTTGAAATGTATCGGTATATGCTTTACCTGATTTAACAAGATTATTTACTGTAAATTATTCAAGAAAAATATTGAAACATGGAATGTGCTTATGTGAGAGAGGATAATTCATGGGGAACTAGAATGTCAGTAAGAATTTGGAGATACTGTAATTACCATTACACATTCACTGTACATTCTGACTCTCAATCAATAAGAGAAACTGGGTACTGTTTTTAGTAAGGTGTATGACAACTTCTTCCTTTAATATTATTCTTGTGTCTACTGTATAACATTAGTCATATTTCTCTTGCATTTGCTTTCACTCTTCCTTCCCACCCTGGTATTCACACTAAATTCTTGACAATGTTACAGGGTCTACTGCCGGTACAACTTTTCTCAACAGAAGTTCAAAATGGCCCAGCTACAGTCAGCTCTGCAGAAGCAAGCAGTGTATGAGGGAACAGATATGGAAAACACAGTGTTTAGGGAAGCCTGATGGTACCGGTACTGTCTTTTAATGAAAATATTAATATACAGTACAGTACAGTACAGTGATATTAACATTGTCAGGCCTTGTTATGATGTATGACCTTAAAGACTATACCATACCATGAAGTGAAATGGAGGTAACTAAAAGAAGCATACCATATTCTTCAATGATATGTGGCCATGGTATAAAAATATATTCTCTGCTACCAAATAATTTTATAGACTGAGGATTAGCTGTGGATTACCTACAGCTCAGGAGCTCGGGGCTGCTCGGCCAGACAGCTTGAGGAACTTCAACATCAACAACCTACAGCTATGAAAAGCTAAGTGTCAAGTGATGCTCTTCCTCTTGCCAGACAATAAGTGAGTTTATGGATTGATTTCATAGCTATAACCCTCCACAGTGAGAGGTTCCATCATACAGTGAACTTGAAGGGACTAGTGAAAAATAATAAAACTGATGGCGATCTAATTTTTTAATTACCGGTACCATCTTACACAACTAAATTTGAGTCCTTTCCTTTATTTTTTAGCAAGAAGGCTTCAACAACATGCAGTATAGAGATGATTAATATACAGGTGTAAATGTGGGTCTGTACCAATATTGTACTTAATAGTGTATTAATTTAACTTGGCAGATACGTACAGTACTGTAAAAGAGTTCAAGTTGGAAACAAAACATTTGCATCTTTTGTGTTATGTCGGTTGTTCCTTACCATTGCTTTTATTTACCATTAACGTTATTTATAGTTTAGAATATATCGGTAATATGATTCAAATCCAGTTACTGTACTTATTGTTGTGATGTAATATTTTCTGTTCATTACTGGATTGTTTTTAAGTAGACATGTCTTGTACAGTACAGGTGTATGCTTTATTGTAAATATATGTAAATAATTTATTGACGAAATGTATGAATTTTGCTGAATCCCTTGGCCACCTCCACCCTGATCATTAATCTATAGATTAAAGGGAGATTCTCTAATTAGTGAATTGGAAGGTCTGTAATTCCTCCAAACTATGCCAGGAAACGGATAACCTTAATACTGTACATGTATACCTGAAGTAGGGGATCTGTTTCCTGGCATACTTTGGAGGAATTCGAGACCTTAATTCCAATATACCAAACTTAAATGGAGGATTTATTTCTTGACATAGTTTGGAGGAATCCGAGACCTTCAAATATACTAACAAAAGACTAGATTTATTTGAGGATTTATTAATTTTAGAGGACAATAAAAGTTCAAGGCACGTTCTTCCTATATTTTCCAGAATAAGAAAATTGAATGGTAGACGATAATAATACAAAAGTCCCTCCTGAGTCTAACCAAAGAAACCAAAGGAGCGTGGGGCGATGCTCAGTGCTACCAGGTGCAGGAAAATATCACTGATTTAGAGAATTTTGAAGTCCACACAGGGAAATTTTATAAAGATTAATCAAGAGTAAACGGGGAAATTTCTACCAGAATAAATATAGTGCAGCAGAATCATCAAATATTTAACAAGAGTAAATATAATGGAAATTATTGGGGTAGAAAGGGAAATTCAGATGTTGAAGCTGGGGTAAAAAAGGAAATGGTGATGCTGAAGTTGGAAGAAAATGGGGAATTGTGATGTTGAAGTTGGGGTAAAAATGGAAATTGTGATACTGAAGTTGGGGCAATAATGGAAATTGTAATGCTGAGCCTGGGGCAAAAAGGGAAATTATGATGTTGAAGTTTGAGTAAAAAGGGAAATTGTGATACCGAAGCTGGGGCAAAAAGGGAAAAAATTATGATGATGTTGAAGCTGGGGTAAATTTCATGGAGGATAATATTATACCTCTCATGGTAAATTGTGACGCCAAGCAGACCTGGCAACACTGTGCGATGCTCAGCTGTTTAGTTCCGTCGACAGGATGGTCCAAAATGGCAGCAAATCTCCATCCTGAGGAAGAATTGGTGAGTAGACCTCTTTACCGGTGTTAATATGGGACTATTGAGGCAGGCGCTGACGGTGTGAGGAAGGGCAAGGCCAGACGAAGGGTAGTATAAGGTGGATGAGGCAAGGAGGACACGAGATAAGGGAAATATAAGGGGGAACTTTAGCCTTATACCCTCCCCTAGCCACCTACGATCATGGAGGTATAACAATTATTTTCATTTATTTCGTGTATACAGTCGGTTTTCATTAATAATTTTGCAGTGTAATGTGTAGGCCTTGTTGTTTTCCTAGTTACTGTACAATTGAGCTATTTTCCATGTGGTTAATTGGATGTAAATAGTGATAAAATGGCTACGACAAAATAAAACGATGATGGTGATGGGGGGAGGGGGATAATCTTGACAGTCTATAGTGACAATTTTCTGACACTTTGTTCACCTGTCACTCCGTCAGCGTCACCCACAACGCCTCCGCCCTTGTATCCTCCTCCCTAGGGCTGTTGCAAGGCTATATATGTCATTGCAAAGGGCTAAAGGAGGTGTTGAATTTATGTGAGTGTGGGCCCTCAACTTGTTGCTATGATGATGCTGCTGGTGGTGGCTGTGTTGTTGCCAGTTGTTGTTGCAGATTGCAGAGTCAGACGGGGTTTGCACTCTTAACATTTTAATACTCCTGCCTTATCTGTCTCTATCTTCATCATTATTGCTGTTTTTTTGTGTAAATTAGACACGTTTATCAAGTGTTTTATGTCCACTATGTTTGGCTGTGTTGTTGCCAGTTGTTGTTGCAGATTGCAGACTCAGTCGGGGTTTGCACTCTAACATTTTAATACTCCTACCTTATCAGTCTCTATCTTCATCATTATCCCAAGTTTAGGTGTGAATTAGACACGTTTATCAAATGTTTTACCGGTATGTCAACTATGTTTGGCTGTGACAGTGGTGGTGGTGGTTGCAGCTTGCAGTGTTAAGGTTTGCAGTTGCACTCAAACATTTTAATTTAATGCCCATCCCCTGTCTCTCATTATCTCAGCCATTATCCCAAGTATTGGTGTGAATTATCAATGTTTATGCCCTCTGTTGTTCTTGCAAGTTGCTTTGTAACTTAGCTAAATGCATCTTTCTCATAACTTACTTATTATAAAGTAAACTTGGTCACATATACAACTCTTATTCTTCTTCCATAACATCTGTTACTCATTACCCTGTGTAAATTATCAGTATTTATATATTTTTATTAATGTAAAGGTGACCTGCTGCAGAGAGATTATTATTGCCCGGTATTAATTTTTTTTAGAACTTCTCCTTTTGTGCATAAAATCATTGCAGTAATAATTTCTTTTCAGTACAGTACACCAATATTTATTGTTTTTAGATTTTTGTCAAGGATATGACTGTTGATGACTTGTTATTTATCTGTGCCATTTTTGTATTATTTATCATAGTATTGAAGGACATTGGTACTTCCTTTTTCCACATTCTCTTGTTGCTGTTCTCCTGGGGCAGAATGGTCTCCTGCCCCACAGACCCCTGGTACACTCTGGTCACAGTGAAAAAACAAATAAAATTAAAGGAGGGGCATGGCCACAATCTGTAAATCATCTGTTTGCAGATAAAAATTCAGACTTAATCGGCTACAACTCGTACACACGCAGGTGGAAATGAAGCGAACTTATGCTGCCGACTGTACTATAATATTATAACAGGAAGTAGTAGTAAGCTAGATAACATTCATAATATATATACCATTAGGCCAGCAGTCTTATGGGCCATATGCAAGGACATTTGAGGGGTATACGATGGTGTGGTGACGGTACAATGCCTCCATAGAAAAACAACAACAGAGCTTTTGTACCGTCGACACCACAGATGTTCTTGCATATGACCCAGTGTAATACCATGGAAATTATCATCATCGTTTGTTTACTACCGTATATTATTCTTTATCAAGCCAGGATATGCATTTTTACGTTGTTGTGTATAATTATTTCATTCACAATTTTTTTCTATATACCGTATTGTATATATATATAGTACTCCAGTCATTGGTGATAACCAATTCCTAGCTTAAGACTTTTTTCTTTAGTTTGACCTTGACATTCCTAAGCTCAACCTTGACATTCCTAAGCTTAAACATGAAAATTCTAACTTAACCTTGACATTCTTAGTTTAACCTTGACAAATCTAGCTTAACCTTGACAGTCTTAAGCTGAACCTTGGCTTTCCTTACCATTATCTTGACATTCATAACATAACCTTGACATTCCCAGCTTAACCTTGACATTCCTAACTTTAACCTTGACATTCCTAGCTTAACCTTGACATTCCTAGCTCAACCTTGACATTCCCAGCTTAACCTCGACATTCCTAGCTTAACCTTGACAATTCTAGCTCAACCTTGACATTCCGAGCTTAACCTCGACATTCCCAGCTTAACCTTGACATTCCTAAGCTCAACCTTGACATCCCAGCTTAACCTTGACATTCCCAGCTTTACCTTCACATTCCCAGCTTAACATTGACATTCCTAAGCATAACATTGACATTCCTTAACAATTTGTAGCTCGACCTTGACACATTTAGCATTGATATATATTGCCAGACAGTTTTACTCTCCAAAGGAAAGACTCAGAATGTTACCGGTAAGCATTTTGACGAGGGAAGTGGATGATTAAATTATATTTATTTACACATTCTAAATGTTGTATGATCCAATCTGATTTATACAGAATTATTTCACTCAATTGGGAAACCATTTGTACCCAAGGATTATATGTTACTTTAGGTACCGTTATGAATTTGTTGTGGTTACTGTGACTTATTGTATTTATTTTACAGTACGGTACAGTGACATTTTACAGCTAGGGTCATCATCAGAAAAGGTTGTGAATTACTTTGTGCTCAACAGCAGATGCCAATTACAATACTGTATTCCTTAATTCACTGGAGATTTTATTTTCTTGTTATAAAGAGATACTGTACTGTATTACTCTCTACAGTAATCTTTATACAATTGATTACAGTTCACCTAGTGTAGATAAACTATAATAGGCAACAAAAGAGTGCAGGAAGTTAGTTACAAAAAAATAATTAGGCTAAAGTCGAAACATACCAAGGTAAACGATTTGAAACCAAGTAAAATTTTCAGCTTCAGATCCTTGTTAAGCCACTGTTGAGGTTTTGCAGGATGCATTGTGTTGTGTTAAGGTTTTATAGGATGGGAATGTGTTGTGTTGTGTTGAGGTTTTGTAGGATGTGCATATGTTGTGGTAGATGGTGAATGTTATCATATCCGGGGGGGCAAGTTTCCTGTGTCTAGGCATTTATCCTGTCTTCTTTAATGAGTGAATGATAACAGTCAAGGTAATTGGGTATGATGAAATTGCACTTATTTGGGCACTGGTATAGTGCACTGTACAGCATACCATTACTTTATATTTAAGGTTTCCAGTTACGACACTAAAGCTTTCATGGATCGTGTAATGCAGAGCGGTGTGTGATCATGTTATCAAATGTGTAGTGGGATGGGTATGGTACAGGAGGAAGTGTGAAGAGGTGACAGGATTTTTTGACAGGATTTGCTGAGCCCAGAAAGTAATGCTTGAATGCTGTTTCAGATGTGACACTCCCTTGAGGTAATAAGTAGGTGTAGCCTACATGAGAAAACTTCTAGACTAGACTATGATTATAAGTTTCTTCTATAATTTCCACACATTAATAACTACTTTACTGTTAAAATACAAGACACCTATATTGATATTTTTAATCTTTTTATTATATTAGTCATAATGTACACTTTGTACTAAATATTTATAGATTATAGTAAGCTTATGTGAAGTAGTTTGATATCAATTCATATCATACCCCAATAAAAATGCAACAATATGAATTAAAGGAAGAGGAAAAATTAAATCTCTTATGATATCAGTTTAGATTATTACTGATAAGAAAGTTTTGTGTGTTGTTGTCAGTTGCATTATCACCAGCCGTACTTGGGAAATGAATAAACTCAATTCCCATGAGGGTTAAATGGCCTCTGTGTGTATACTGTACCCACTGTGTCAGACCTAATGTACAGTAATGAACCAGAGGATAAAATATACTGTACTCGGAACTATACCTTTGCTTTCATCACCAACCAACCCTGTTCTGCCATTTGGACCACTTATCCTCAACACAATTACAATACTACATTATTACTACAATCAACAACACTATTACCACAACCAATTACACTATTACCACAACCGACCACAATTATCACATTCGACAATGTTAATACTGTACTGCAACCAATAACACTAATACCACAACCAACAAAACTATTACCACAACCAACAGCACTATTACAACACCACAATTACAACAACCAACAACACTAATACTGCAACCAACATCATTATTACTATGATCAACAAAACAATTACCACAAACAACACAATTACTACAACCAACAACATTATTACAACAACAAACAACACAATTACCACAACTACCCATCTGCTCACTACCAGCTTTTTTTTGTACTTACCAAGCCATTTTCTATAGATAAAGTAACCATTCCACCACAAACCATTCTTTCCCTAACACAACCAACACCATTTCTCAGCCTCTACGGTACATACAACCCCTGCTACCACCAATACATGTACCGTACTTTAAATACCATTACTACCACTATCTTTCTCCATACCATTACCATTTCAATCACAGCTACCACCAATACCAGTAGATAATTATACAGTACTGTACTCTAAATACCATTGCTACCACTATCTTTCCCCATACCACTACCACCACTAGTACCAATACATATAGCCTACTGTAACTACCACAACCACTATCACCACATCTACGACTACCACCACCAAGAATACATATATTCTTAAATACCATTGCTGCCACTACCACCAACACCACATCCAAGACTACCACTGCTACTATCTATCCTCCCACTACCACCACCACTACTACCTCTCCTCTGACAACCACAACCACTTCTATCCTCCCACTACTACCACCACTACCTCCTCTCTTCCCACCACCACCACCACCACCACCATTATCTACTACCTCCTCTCTTCCCACCACCACCATTACTATCTATCCTCTCACTACCTCCACCACCACCACAACCATCACTACCTATGACCATTTAGTTGTGCCCATCAACCGTCTCCCGGACCGTAAAATCCGGTAAACTTTTTCCACTATTACGGAGGGAGAGCTACCAGGTGTGTGTGTGTATATTGTTTTTGTCTGTCTGTCTATGTCTTCCTACAATATCTATCAGTCTATTTGTCTAATTTCTCCTCCTTTCCATCCATCTCTCCTTCTATCTTTCCTTCTTTCCATGTGTGTATCAAAATATCTGTGTGTGGGTGTTTGTGTACAAGTCTTTCTCCTTGTATCTGTCGCCTCCTTCCCACTCTCTCTCTCTCTCTCTCTCTCTCTCTCTCTCTCTCTCTCTCTCTCTCTCTCTCTCTCTCTCTCTCTCTCTCTCTCTCTCTCTTTCTTTCTCTCTCTTTCTCTCTCTCTCTCTCTCTTCCATTCCTGAGCCTGTCATTCACCCTGCTGTATCCCTTCCTGCTGTATCTGAGAGTACATTACACACACACACACACATTCTCTCTTTCTCTCTCACTAGATTTCACTGATAGTGCTCCATTTCGCATCAAATTTAAATTGAAAATCGTATGCACTTCTTCCTATGTAGTTTTTTCCTATTTATTTTACTTATGTATATATTTATTTGAGAGAGAGAGAGAGAGAGTGTGTGTGTAAAGGAGAGAGAGAGTGTGTGTGTGTGTAAAGGGAAGAGAGAAAATGAGAGAGAATAACTGTCTATATATGCAGCTGGTGTAACAGAGGTGTCTTTGTGGTTCACCCAGTCACAGAGAAGTATTACCAACACCAGTTACACCACCACTACTATGACGAGAGAGAGAGAGAGATCGACTACACAGTAGATACACACACACACACACACGCAATACAACACACACACACACGCATACCAATACACACACACACCTCCCTGTAAGCGTAGGTGGTGTCCCTCCATCTGTGTGTGTGTGTGTGTGTGTGTGTGTGTGTCAAGGTGAGAAGGAAGGAAGGAAGGCTGTGGTCACTCCATACATTGATTTTATAGCCTGCATGCCCCCCCCCCCTTCTCCCCCTCACCCCTGCACCCCCTTACCTCATCTATTTCCATTTTTATTTACTTATTTTTTCCTAATTTTTTATTTCATTTTTTGTTTTCATATTTTCATTTTTTTTTCATCCTGTTTTTTTTTTTTTTTTTTTACTGTTGTCATCCTGTTCTTTTTTTCCCTGTTTTCTTTTCTTTTCTTTTTTCATATATTATTTTTCTTATTCCTGTTTTCCTATTTTTCCTTTACTCTTTTTTTCGTTTTCCTATTTTTCCTTTTATATTTTCCGTTTCCTGTTTTATTTTATTTTTACTGTTTTCCTTATATTTATTCCTGTTTTATTTTATTTTTACTGTTTTCCTTATTTATTCCTGTTATTTTTTCTTTTTCTTTCACTTTCTTTTTCCTTTATCATTTCCCTCTTATTTCCCTCTTTTCTATTTCTTTACCCATTGGATGGATGGGGTGGGTGGATGAATGTTTTGAGTGGATGAATGTGTGGGGGATGAGTGGATGAATGTGTGAGTGGGTGGGTGGATGACTGGATGAATGATAGAGTGAGTGTGAGTGGGTTGGTGGGTGATTGAGTGAGTGAGTGAATGTGTGAGTGAGTGATTGGTGAGTGAATGCGTAGTGGGTGAGGGAAGGAGTTAATCAATCTCTCTCTCTCTCTCTCTCTCTCTCTCTCTCTCTCTCTCTGCTCCAGATTTACCAACACAAAACTAACTTCCCCCTTAATGTGGCTGCTCTGTTTGTTTCCTGGCATTAATTGGAGTCCCCATGATGCAGAGACCTTCCAATTCACCACCACCAACAACAAAAACAACAACAACAAAAATCTCTCAAAGGAATGTTGTATAGAAGACGAGATTACAGGACAATATTTTACAGTTTTTATTTATTTATTTTTTGCATGACGTGTGTTGTACCGGTAGTCATGCAGGGGTAGGGGTAAGGGAGGGGGAGGCATGCAGGGGTAGGGGAGAGGGAGGAGAAGAGTGAGGAGGAGTTGGGGAGGGGGGAGGAGTGGAAGCATGCAGGGGTGAGGAGGAGTGAGGAGTTGAGGTATGTATACGTGTTGGGGTGGGGGGAGTTGAAGCATGCAGGGGTAAGGGAGTGAGGAGGAGTTGAGGTATGCACACGTGTATAGGGGAAGACGAGGGAGTGAAGGTCATGCACGAAGGAAGAAAGGAAGGAAGGGGAGTATAGCAAGGGATTAGGTCAAATGAGAGAAAATGTGTGTGTGTGTGTGTGTGATTGGTAGGTAGGTAGATGCATTTCTTTGTGTTAATATTCTCACTCTTCCCTATACCTTATCCTTTTCCTCCCCCTCTCCCTTTCCTCCCCCTCCACCCCCATTCCCTAGTCACTATACTATGCCTTACCTTTACCCTATTCTCACCCCTCCCTTTACCTTACCTTACTCTTCATTTACACTTCCCATTCATTTATCTTCCCCCCCCCCCTGCCTTTTCCTTTCATTTGCCCCCTCCCCTTGCCTTTTCCTTTCATTTACACCTCCCTTCGCCCTCACCCCCAGCCTTCCTTCTCCACCCCTCATCACCCCACCCCACCCCACCCCTACCTTTCCATTACACGCTCGGCTGGTCATGGATATAGCTTCGTCCGTGCTTCTACCCCCTTCTGTTTGGGGTGATTTGGGGGGTAGGGGTGAAGTGGGGAGGAAGGAAGGAAGGAAGGAAAAGGGAGGATAGTGTTAGGTATAGGAAGGAAAAGAGAGAATAGTGTTGGGGTCGGAAGGAAAAGGGAGAATAGTGTTGGGGTAGGAAGGAAAAGGGAGGATAGTGTTGGGGTAGGAAGGAAAAGGGAGAATAGTGTTGGGGTAGGAAGGAAAAGGGAAAATAGTTGTTGGGTAGGAAGGAAGAAAGGGAAAGGAAGTCGTGTGTTGGGTAGGAAGGAAGGGATAAGGAGTCATGTATAGAGTAGAAAGGAAGGCAGGAAAAGGGCAGTCGTTTGTAAAGGTAGGAAGGAAGGAAGAGAGAACACACTAGACCCAAAAAAACAAAAACAAAATATAATATATCTACAGTGGACAAGTTGAGAATCTGTTTCGTATAGTGTGTTATGAAGGTATCGACAATCTATATATACACATGTTATATATATTATACGGTTCTTGTTTTCGTTGATGTTGTTGTTGTTGTTGTTGGTAAGTATTTCAACGTTTAATAATTATGTTGGTGCACAGATGGAGTGAAATAGAGGAGGAGGAGGGAATAGGGGAAGGGGGAAGGGGGAAGGGTGCATGGAGAGAGGACGGAGGGAGGGAAGGAAGGAAGGAACGAACGAAGATGAGAGGGAGGGAGGGAGGGAGGGAGGGATAGGGGCGACTTAAAGGGATGAGGTGGGAAGGGGAGGAGGAGAGAAACAGAGTGAAGGAGAGAGAGAGAGATTTAAAGGGGTAGGAGGGAAAGGGGAATGGTAGAAATGGAGAGAGAGAGAGAGAGAGAGAGAGAGAGAGAGAGAGAGAGAGAGAGAGAGAGAGGGAGGGGGGGAGGCATGATACTGGGGGCAATAAATGGGTTGGAGAAGTAAATGGAGTATGAAAGAGATTTATACCGGTGCAGTTTGGAGGAATCCGTAGCCTATACACTCCGTCGACCACATAGCAGTACACACACACACACACACACACACACACACACACACACACACACACACACACACACACACACAGCGTCTCATCCTATCCCCCGTTTTAGGTGTGTCTGTGAAAATTATGATGCTGACATTTTTATAACGAAATTTGATTGTGAAAACTTGCTTAAAAAATGAGTGTTTTTTCTAAGATGTAATATTATGCCTATATTGACAGATGTATTTATTGTTGTTGTTTCTTTGACAGGTGAGTTATGAGGACCAATGAGTGAGCGAGTGAATCAGTGAGTGAGTGAAGCAGTTCATCTCATTTAATTATGGTATGTTGTTGTTGTTGTGTTGTGAAGACGGTGAGGATTTTTTTTTTTTTTTACATTTGGAGAATCTATCAACTGTTATGATTTATTCCCATGTCAGAAAATGTGTATTGCTTTTGTTGGCGTATTGTAGGCTATTTAGGCTTTACTCTCTCTATCTCTATCCCTCTCAGTCTCTCCCTCTCTCTATCTATCTTTCTATCTATCTCTGTCTCTCCCTCTCTCTATCTATCTAGCTCTCTATATATATCTCTGTCTCTCTTTCTCTCTTTTTCTGTCTATCTTTCTCTCTCTCTCATTCACACACACACACACACACACACACACACACACACACACACACACACACACACACACACACACACACACACACACACACACACACACACACACACACACACACACACACACACACACACACACACAGTCGCAGCCATTGTGTATAGGAGTGTCAATATATGTGTTGTCTTGGGTGTATATCTCAAGTGCTTTGTAAGGTGAGCCTCCTGTGTGTGTGTGTGTGTGTGTGTGTGTGTGTGTGTGTGTGTGTGTGTGTGTGTGTGTGTGTTACCTCATGTGGCACTCCCCCTTGCTTAGCCCTGCCCTGCCCTGCTTTGCTTTGCTTTGCTTTGATTTGATTTGATTTGTTTTGTTTTGTTGTTTAATCCTTATCGTGCTCTTTCTTCCCCTTTATTTCCCTTTCCTTCCTTTCTCTTTCCTTCCTTTCTCTTTCCTTCCTTTCTCTTTCCTTCCTTTCTCTTTCCTTCCTTTCCCTCCCTTCCCTCCCCTTCTCTTCCTTTCCATTTTCTTTCTCTCCCTTTCCTTCCTTTCCTTTCCTTTCCTTTCCTTTCCTTACCCTTCCCTGTTCTGTTTAACCTTACCTAACCCTATATATCCATTCCTATATCCTACCCTACCTTACCTTCACCCTACCCATGCATTCCTACCCTACCCATTCTAACTCTGTTCATCCCTAAACAAACCCTTCACATTGACCCCTGCCCATCCTACCCCTGCCCACCCCTGTTCATCCCTTCCCATCCTATCCCTGCCCATCCTATCCCTGCCCATCCCATTCTATCCCTTACCACCCCACCCCATCCCTTCCCTACCCACCCCTACATTACTATATATATCTACAAATTAATTCTGATATTACAGCCAGTATTATTAATGTCAGTGCATTATTATTACCATAATTGTGTGTTGGTTGATAGTGTTGATGAATATTACATACAAAGTGGTATAATTGTATCTAATGATTATTGTAATGATTCTATTTTTGATAACTGTTATTATTATTATGATTATTATTATCATTACTACTAAAATTATTATTATTATTGTTATTACTATTATTATTACTATTATTATTATTACTATTATTATTACTATTATTATTATTACTATTATTATTATTATTATTATTATTATTATTATTATTATTATTATTATTATTATTATTATTATTATTATTATTATTACTATTATTACTATTATTATTATTACTATTACTATTACTATTACTATTACTACTATTATTATTATTATTATTACAATTTCCTCACCTTCCTTCCTTCTTTTCTCCATATAAGGATCTAGTGGACGTCACATCCAGTTTTTTCTCCTTCCGCTGATGGGCGAGTCATGCAGGAAGGGGGGGGGGGATAGGGAGGGGGGGGCAGGAATGGTGGGGGACAGGGAAGTTAAATGTGGAAGGGGGAGGTGGGGGTAGAATTGTGTGGAAAAGGGGCAGGAATGGTGGGGGAGAGGAGGACGAGTGGGGTTGGGGAAGGAAAAGGGTGGGGTTGGGGCAGGAAGAAAGTGGGGTTGGGGAAGGAAGAGGAGGGGTTGGGGTTGCTTACTCCCCTCTCCCCATGGGTGTGAGTCAGGCAGGACAGGAAGTTGGGGGTATGGGAGGGTGGGGGCAGGGAAGGTGCAGTCAAAGTGGGGAGGAGGAGGAGAGGGAGTGGTGGATGGAGGGAAAAGGGGAAGGGGGTGGATGGAGAAGGAGAGAGATATTGGTGGATGGAGGGAGAAGGGTGGAGGAGAGGGAGTGGTGGATGGAGGGAGAAGGGTGGAGGAGAGGAGAAAAATTGGTGTATGGAGGAAAAGGGGAAGGGGGTGGATGGAGAAGGAGAAAGATATTGATGGATGGAGGGAGAAGGGTGGAGGAGAGGAGATAATGTTGGGGAGGGAAAGGAGACAGAATGGTGGATGAAAAGAGAAAGGAGGGAAGAATGTGGGGGAAGGGGGGAGGTGGAGGAGAGGGAATCGTGGAGGGAGGTGAGGAAGAATGTGGAAAAGGGGTGGTGGAGAAGAGATAAGAAAGAGAAAGAATGTAAGAAAAATATAAACAAAATAAAGGAGAGACTTATCAAGAACGAATAAAAAGTGGAAGAGGATATGATAGTGGAGGAAGGGTGGAGTAGGAGTGGAGAGAAGAGAAGGTGGAAGGTGGAGAGAAGGTGGAGGGAAGGTGGAGTGGGTTGGGTAGGTACCAGGGAGTGTATGAAGGTTAAATTAGGTGGATCAGGGAGTGGAGAAATGGGTGGAGTATATTTGTTGGGGAGGGAGTGGAGGAGTATTGGGGATTGGGGGTTGGGGGAGAGAGAGAGAGAGAGAGAGAGAGAGAGAGAGAGAGAGAGAGAGAGAGAGAGAGAGAGAGAGAGAGAGAGAGAGGTGAGGTTAAAGCTGATTCATAATAAGTTTGAATGGACACACACACACACACACACAGATACGAGACTCGCATTTAAACACACACACACACACAGCACCGTTTACTTGCTGGAATCGTGAGTGACGCAATAGACAACACTGAAAAAAACAACCTGGTCAATGAACAACTTTAGGAGCAACCGAATCCTCCAAACTAATCCAAGCAACAGAATACCATTATTTTTGCTCTTCTGGTCCTGTTTCCTGGCATACTAGGGAGGAATCAAGGCACTCCAATGTACCCAAAGTGTATTGAATGTAATGGTGGAGTAAGGGAAATTGAAATGAAAGAAGGAAGTGGCTGAATTAAAAAAATATCTAGGAATTTTTTTGAGAATGAGAGAAATGTGGAAAATGTATAAAAAGGAAGTGACTCTATTAAAAGAAATGCATGCAGGAAATTTTTTGAGAATGAGAGAAATATGGAAAATGTATAATAAAGCAGAAACATGGGTGAATAAAATGATAAATAAATAAATGTATATATATATAAATGAGTAAGAAAGGAAGGCCAAGGAAGGTGAAGGATAATGACATAGACTAAAATAATGATAAACAAAGGAAGGGAAGAGTATAATGGTGTGTAAAGGTTGGGAGAGAGAGAGATAGTGAGAGAGAGAGAGTGAGTGAGTGAGTGAGATCAGAGATGTGCTATTTCCCCTTGGCTGACTGACGAGAGAGAGAGAGAGAGAGAGAGAGAGAGAGAGAGAGAGAGAAAAAGAAAAAAAACCCATTGTACTATGCTATACTTGTGTGTGTGAGAGAGAAAGAGGGAGAGAGAGGAAAAACATTACTATAATATACTTGTTATATATATAGAGAGAGAAAGTGTGATAGAGAGAGAGAGAGAGAGAATAATAACAATAATAATATAATAATGCCTGTATTTATGCATATTCCACCACCACTTAATCCACCTGTCTTCCACCTACCACCTGTGACACTAACAAACATCCCCCCCCCCCACCACCACCATCTGTTCCACCACACACACACCTGCATACTCCACCTGTTCCACCCACCACTACCATCACCCTTACTGCGTTACCTTCCACACTGTTCCACTCCACTTCACTCTTCCACTTTATTTCCCACCACACCCACACACTATTTCATTTTTTTTCACCCCATCCACACACCTTTCCTTCCACCTTTCCTCCCACACCCCCACACACCTTTCCTTCCACCTTTCCTCCTCCACCTACAGTCCCGTTATTAACGTTATTATCTTTCCTCTCATTTTTCCCTTTAATCTTTCTTCCTTCTCCTGTCTACTTTTTCTCTCTTCCAACCCACTCACTCCCTCCCATTTATCTCACATAATTATATCCCTTCTACACCCTTCGTCTCTTTTCCTTCGTTTGCTGACAGAATTTGGTGTAATCAAATGCCTTCAATAACACCACGAAACATATCATTCACTCGTATACCTAATTATAGTTGATGTAAAATACTCACTCTCGCATATCAAGAATTTGTATCCAGGGTTTGTATATAACATGTGATGGAAGGTGTAAGTTGCATCTGTGTGTGTGTCTGTGTGTGTGTGTGTATCTGTGTGTGTGTGTGTATCTGTGTGTGTCTGTGTGTCTCTGTGTGTGTGTGTGTGTGTGTGTGTGTGTGTGATTTGATTTGCTTTTTCTTAATTCTCTCTCTCTCTCTCTCTCACACACACACACACACATACACAAAGAGGGGTAGGGGTAGGGGTGGGGGTCGTTTTTGAATATATTATAATTAAGAGTATCACGCTCCCGGATCTTGCCCCCCTCCCCCTACCCCCCCCCCACACACACACATCCCCTTTCCCCCCCTCCTTTTCCATTACCCTCCTCTTCCCCCCCCTCTATTACCCTTCCCCCCATTCCTCCAACATTATCCCTTCCCCTCTCCTTTAATACCCCTTCTCCCCTCCCCCCAACATTAACCCTTCTACTTCACCTTCACATTTCACCCTTACATTTCATTTTCATATTTCCCTCCCTTTTTAACAGGCCGCTTTTTTCTTTTGTTTTAAGATTTTTTTTTTTTTTTTTTTTTTTTTTTTTTTTTTTTGAAAGTTTTTTGGCCTGGTGGTCAACCTCGGTTCTTGTGCCCCAGATTTTGGAAAATGTCTGAACCTAATAACTCCTAGGTCATACAAAATATCATCATCGAATTAATCAATGAAAATACAAAACAAAATATTAATCAAATTGTATTTTTTTTTTTTTACCAATCAAGAAACATAACCTAATGATTAAAAGAAAAATTCCCATATTCACTTTATTCCCTTTTCACATTTCCTTTATTTAACTATTTATACTTCACCCTCCCCCTGTAATATATATCCTTCATGTAAATATATCCTTCTTGGTAAATGGAGACTCCTGGTACCTCCAAACATTACCTCGAAACTGGAGGAGATAAATATAAAGAGGAGGAGGAGGAGAAAGATGAAGAGGAGGAGGAGAAAGATGAAGAGGAGGAGGAGGAATATGAAGAACAAGAAGAAAGGAGGAGGAGGAGAAAGATTAAGAGAGGAGGAGGAGAAAGATGAAAAGGAGGAGGAGGAATATGAAGAACAAGAAGAAAGGAGGAGGAGGAGGAAGAGGAAGACGAGGATAAATGAGAGTGGCCTGAGGAGAAATAAAAGTAAATAATTCATGGGAAACAAGTCGAGAAAGAGAGAGAGAGAGAGGAAATCCGGGAGGGGGTGAAAAAGAGAGAGAGAGAGAGAGAGAGAGAGAGAGAGAGGGGTAGGGGGAGGAATGAGAGAAGAAATTGGGAGCGTGAGAGAGAGAATGTGGGAAAGATAGAGTTGGTGAATGTGTGTGTGTGGGGGGGGGGGGATAAACAATATAAGCAAAGTGATAAAGAGAATGTGTGAGAGGTAGACAGTAGGGAAAGAAGATAGAATATGTGTGAGAAAGATAACGTAGACAAAATGAGAAAAAGAACGTGAGTGAGAGATACAAAATGAGAGAGAGAGAGAGAGAGAGAGAGAGAGAGAGAGAGAGAGAGAGAGAGAGAGAGAGAGAGAGAGAGAGAGAGAGAGAGAGAGAGAGAGAGAGATAGAGTGTGTGTTTCCCTACATTCCACCCCTCTTTTTTTATGTTGTGGTCCCTTTAATATCCCCCCCCCTCAACCCCCCCCCTCTCTGCTCGATAGGGGGCCTGTATAAGTGATGAAAGGTGAGGTGTGAGACTTGTGAGGACAGTTTAGGTGACGTGTGAGGTATGTTACAGCTGAGAACAGTATTGGTGACAAGTGAGGAGAGTTCAGATAGCAGTTAAGGTGTATGAGTGGTGAGGTGTTGTGACATGTGAGGACTGTTGGTGGTGGTGATGGTGTTGGTGTTGGTGTTTGTGTTGGTGTTGGTGTTGGTGTTGGTGTTGTTGTTGGTGGTGTTGTTGTTGTTGGTGTTGTTGTTGGTGTTGTTGTTGGTGTTGTTGTTGTTGGTGTTGGTGTGGTGGTGTTGTTGGTGAGGTAAGAGGTGAACATACCCGGATATCATGTTGTTTAAATCTTACTGCACAATCAACACCCCTTCATCCCCCCACCCCTATCTCCGTCCTTCACTCCACCTCACCACTCCACCCCTCACCTCACCCTCCAACACCCCACCTCACCCTCCAACACCCCACCTTTCTACCTCACTCAACAACCCCTACCTTTCCTTCTCACCCCCTACCATCTCCTTCCTTCACCCCACCTCACCACTCTTCTACCTACATCTATAATCAGTTTTCCCCCTACTCCCCCATTTGTTATTCCTTTCTTTACCCTCTCTTTTTCATTCCCATCCTCCCCACTTCTTTCTTTATCAGTCCCTTCAGTTATTCCATTTTTCTTTCGCTTTCTCTTTATGTTCTTTTCCAGTTACGACTTTCGACTCTTCTCTCATTCGTCTCTCTTCCTGCATTTTATTTTCGATGTTTTTTGTTGACTATTCTTTTGTTTTCACTTTCACTGTTTTATTGCAGCTCCTCTTTTTCCTTTCGTGTTTCCTTTCGTTCCTTTGTGTGTGTGTGTGTGTGATTGTGTGTGTGTGTGTGTGTGTGTGTGTGTGTGTGTGTGTGTGTGTGTGTGTGTGTGTGTGTGTGTGTGTGTGTGTTATAACGTTGCATTAGTGTTGTGTAAGAGTTGTTGGACGCGTTTGCAATCAAGTTCTACATATAAGAGTGTGGACATAAACACATCCAAACACAAACAGGGTCACAACACCCAAGGAACGCTATGTGTGTGTGTGTGTGTGTAATAATAATAATAATAAGCGGTTTATTGAATGTGTGTGTGTGTGTGGTTGGTATCTGACACACACACGAGAGAGAGTGAGAGAATCCATGTGTGTGTGTGTATTTGAGTGTCCATGCGTGTGTGTGTATTTGAGAGAGAGAGAGAGAGAGAGAGAGAGAGAGAGAGAGAGAGAGAGAAGGGGTGGGGGCTCGGTAAAGGTTAATGGGCCCTCGTACTACCTGTGTGAATGAATGAAATGAATGAATGAAATGAATGACCACAGACCACTAGGAAAGGAGGAACACACCCTTACTCCCATTCTCTCTCTCTCTCTCTCTCTCTCTCTCTCTCTCTCTCTCTCTCTTTATCTCTCTCTCTCTCTCTCTCTCATTTTTAGTCCATTTTCTCATTCATTAAATATGGTACTAATTATTAACCTGCTTAGGGCTGTATGTATTTAATAAGGGGGAAATTCTCACGTTGGTAAATTTGGAGGGCTACTTACTGCTGAGTCCTCCAAACTATACCATGAAACAGACAGACACCCTCAATGGTACTAATATATAGAAGGATGTGTTTGGTGGCATAGTATGGAGGAATCAAAACACACCTTCCATTCATCAACAATCATTATAAATCTACCTTTAATAATTATAACTATGGTGGATCGTAACGTATGGTGTATGTATACGATGGTGTAGTACGATGAGCCCCCACACCACTACACTACTACAGAACCATCGTAAACACCATGCACACGTATATGTTCTTGAATAGGGTCATTTGCAACACATTCAATGCATGCAGTAAGGGGAAAATGTATCATTATCTATTTTCTCCTACCCATGTTTTAAAGGGGAGTGTGTGTGTGTGTGTAAATGAGAGGAAGGTAAGGAGAATGTATGTGAGTGTGTGTAAGTGAGGGTAGGAATGAAAGGAAGGTAAGGGGAATGTATGTGAGTGTGTGTAAGTGAGGGAAGGTAAGGGGAATGTATGTGAGTGTGTGTAAGGGAGGGGAGGTAAGGGGAATGTATGTGTGTGTAAGGGAAGGGAGGAATTCGAGGAAGTGTAAGGAAGGAATGATGGGAAGGGGAGATATGAATGTGAGGGAGGGGGTAGGGGAGGGTGGTGATTTAGGCAGCTGAGTGTGGGGGGTAAGGGAGGGAGGGGAGAGGGGTGGGTAGGGGAGAGGGGGGTGGGTAGGGGAGACAGGAATGCATTGGGGTGGTTAGGTAAGGGAAGAATGCGAGGCAGGGAAGATAGGAATGTAAGGGAGGGGGTAGGGGAGGGAGGAATGCGTGGGTTGGGTTAGGTAGGGTAGGGTAGGGAGGAATGCGAGGAGGGGAGATAGGAATGTTAAAGGGAGGGGTGGAAGGAATGCGAGAGAGAGAGAGAGAGAGAGAGATAAAGAAGGAAAGAGAAAGAGAGAGTAAGTGTGTGTGTGTGAAAAATAATGTTCTAGACAACAGACAGACAAGACAGATAATCAGATCAGAGAGAGAGAGAGAGAGAGAGAGAGAGAGAGAGAGAGAGAGAGAGTAACGCACACACACACAGACTGTTTCTAAGGTAACCGGATGTATTTATACGAGACTGAGTGACTGCCTATATCGATGTTGTGAGGCAGAGAAGAAGGAAGGTAGCATGGAATAACAAGGAGGAGGAGGAGGGAGGACTGATTCACTGCTTACGTGTGTGTGTGTTTTGGAGGTGTGTGTGGTGGTGGTGATAGTGTTAGTAGGTGTGTGTGTTTGTGTGGGTTTTGGAGGTGATCGTGGTGGTGGTAGTGTTAGTAGTAGTGTGTTTTGGGGTGGTGGTGTTGATAATAGTAGTAGTAGTAGTAGTAGAGTGTGTGTGTGTGTGTTTGTTTGTTGTGCGTGTGTGTGTTCCAGACGGTTTTATAGCCAGACGTTTGTACCTGTCTCCATATTTGTCATCCTTCCTTCCTTCCTGCTTTCCTTCCTTCCTTCTTTCCTTCCTTCCTTCCTTCCTTCCTTCCGTATTCTTAGCCTTAACATTTTCTCGTGGAATTTATTATTATTATTATAATCATCATCATCATTGTTATTATTTTTATTATTATTATTATTATTGTTATTATTATTATTATTATTATTATTATTATTGTTATTATTATTATTAGTAGTAGTAGTATCTAAACTATTTGTATTATTAATATTATTGAACTTATTATCACTACACTATTATTATGTTATACTGTATAGGGTATATATTATTGCTATTGTTATTACTATTATTATTTTCATCCTCCTCCTCACAGGGGTTATGCAATTGGTGGTTTTCTTTTACAGTAATGAGGTTTTGTGAGGTTCGTTATAGCGGGGTGTGTGTGTAGATGGCTAGGAGGGGGGTCTGTCACTGTATCGGGGTTCGGTAGGAAGAGGGGGGGGGTTGCGTGTTCTTTCCACTTGTGTGTGTGTGTGTGATGATAATAATAATAATAATAATAATAATAATGAAAATGATAATACCGATAAATAATAATAATAATAATAATGAAAATGATAATACCGATAAATAATAATAATAATAATAATAATAATAATAATAATAATAATAATAATAAAGCAAAATTAAAATCATAATCATCACGTTTTTTGTAGCATATTTCTTGAGGGGAAATTAAAATAATATTCATAATCATCACGTTTTTTGTAGCATATTTCTTGGTGGGAAATTAATTTAGGTACTGAAGGTCACCCATCCACTACCCAGACAAAAGTAGCCTGCTTATAGGTTAGTAATGGTAATATGGTAGTGATAGTGGTAACTGTTATGGTAGTGGGGGAGTGATAGTGGAGGTATGATGGTAGTGGTAGTGGTGTGGTGGTAGTGGTGGTAGTGGTGGTGTTGTTGGTAGTGGTGATAGTAATGATGGTGTTGATAGTGGAGGTATGGTGAGGAGGTACTGTAGTGAGAGTGAGGGGAAAGAGGAAACAAACTTGTGCTTTGGACATACACACACACACGCACACACTCTCTCTCTCTCTCTCTCTCGTGGCTGGCTGGGTGGCTGGCGTGTGTTGTATGTGTGTGTGTCGGCAGTTGGTGACAGGCTGGTGGTGAGGCAAGCCGGCTCTGTCTGGCTCTCTCTCTCTCTCTCTCTCTCTCTCTCTCTCTCTCTCTCTCTCTCTCTCTCTGTATAATCGTAGTGTAGTGATGTGTAGTGACGTGTGGTCGTAACATACAAAACACGACCCCCACCATCATCGGATACACACATTTGGATTACACGTGTATAACATAAAACACTAACTATAATCTTCACTCAGTATTACAAGTTACTGTATGTGTGTGTGTTGTGTCTCAGAAAAATGACCACCTCCACCCCACTCCCTTCCTCCACCATGTGCCCACCGATTCGTATATATACAGGTGTTGTGTTGTGGTGTGTTGTGATTCGGTGTTAACAATGTCCCTGTGATCATCTATTTACTTTATCGGGTTGTTGTTGTGGTTTTTGTAGTGTTGTGTTTTGTTGTGTTGTGATTTCAGTGTTAACAATGTCCCTGTGATCATCTATTTACTTTATCGGGTTGTTGTTGTGGTTTTTGTAGTGTTGTGTTTTGTTGTGTTGTGTTATTCGGTGTTAACAATGTCCCTGTGATCATTTATTTACTTTAACTGGTTGTTGTTGTGGTTTTTGTAGTGTTGTGTTTTGTTGTGTTGTGATTAGGTGTTAACAATGTCCCAGTGATCATTTATATACCTTAACGTGTTGTTGTGGTTTTTGTAGTGTTGTGTTGTGTTGTTATTAGGTGTTAACAATGTCCCTGTGATCATTTATTTACCTTATCGTGTTGTTGTGTTGTGTTTGTGTTATGGGATATTTGTGATCTATTCCTCGTGTTTCATTGTTTGTGTTTCAACGATCGGGTTTGTGCAAGTTGGTTGTTTACGTTACAAACAAGTCCCTTCATTAATGGTCTTGTTGCCTGCTCACTACACACACACACACACAAACACACACACACACACACTGATAGTCTAGCTGTAGTATAAGCCTTCGGGTCCTTTGGGTTAACTGTGAATGCTATCACCCACCCACCCAAAAAAAAAAAAAAAAAAGTGTTCGTTCGTTCATGTAAGGTTTCCAGCCCAACCAATAAACTAACAAACAAGAGAGATACATTCAACTTGATCCAATACGTCAGAAGTAACGAATCTCTGATGTGAACTGTGTCGTGAGGGGAAATTCTCTTGTTGGTAAATATTAGAAAAGTCTCTGATTCCTCCCATGTATGTATGTAGGACTATGTATGCCCCTAGAAAACAGACGCCCTCAATGGTACTCATATAATATTATAGGGAATCAATCCATTTCGTGACATAATTTGAGACCTTCCAATTCAACAACAACAAAGGAATCTCTCCCGTTAACGAGATGCATCCCTTTCCGTCCGTTTTTCCTGTGACGCAATTCTTAAACGTTCGGACATTACTGCGTCGTGGAATAACATCTAATTCCGGCTTTGATGTGTGACGAAACCGTACCCCTCTTCTCCCCCCTCCCCTCTTCTCCCCCGCCTCTTCTTCCCTCTCCTCTTCCCCTCCACGTCATCGTATACACAACGGATGTCCTTGCATGCTATGATACGACCCTATGTTGTGAAGTGATGTCGACCTGTGTGTGTTGGGTTGGGTTGGGTTATAATATTAATGAATGTTGTGTATCGTCGCAGTGTTAATTAATGTTGTGATGCGTTGTATCGAGTCGTATGTTGTGTTGGTTTGTATAATAATGTTGAAGAATGTTGGGTTGGGTTGTATAATAATGTTGAAAAATGTTGGGTTGGGTTGTATAATAATGTTGAAGAATGTTGGGTTGGGTTGTATCATAATGTTGAAAAATGTTGGGTTGGGTTGTATCATAATGTTGAAGAATGTTGGGTTGGGTTGTATCCTAATGTTGTGACGTAAATATTAAATGGATGATGAGTGTGATGCAATGTGATGGTTCCTTGACGTGTGTGTGTGTGTGTGTGTGGTGTTGGTGGTGACTCAGGTTGATATGGTGTACAGTGCTGACAGTTTGCTTTATAAGGACTGCAGTTATGAAGAGTGTTGTTGTTGTTGGTGTAAAAGATGACGGGGTTGGTATAGGCAATGATAGTGTAGTAGTTTTATGGTGATATATATGGTGAAGATGGTGTTACTGGTGATAATAATAGTGTGTAAGATATTGTCACTGAAATTATGAAAGTGTAGAGGTGTGTGTGTGTGTAAGCGTGGCAGTTGCGGTAGTCATGGGAAAGGTTTAGTTAGTAGTGGTAGTGGTGTGAAAGTAGTAGTAGTAGTAGTAGTAGTAGTAAGTCATAACAACTAATGGTAATATTTTAGTAACTACTGCAAATGAAGGAAGGAAAGAGGAAAGTAAGTGGTAATAGAGAAAGGAGAAAGTAATGGAAGGTGTAATATAATTTAAACAACGGGAAGGAAGGAAGGAAGGAAGTGGTGGTGAAAAGGAAGTAATGAGTGAGTATACTTGTGGTAATAATAATAGTACAAATACCTAGGTGACAGTCTGGAGGGTAGAAAGGAAGGAAGGAAGGAAGGAAGTGGTGGTGAGAAGGAAGTAATGAGTGAGTATACTTGTGGTAATAATAATAGTACAAATACCTAGGTGACAGTCTGGAGGGTAGGAAGGAAGGAAGGAAGTGGTGGTGAGAAGGGAAGTAATGAGTGAGTATACTTGTGGTAATAATAATAGTACGAATACCTAGGTGACAGTCTGGAGGGTAGAAAGGAAGGAAGGAAGGAAGTGGTGGTGAAAAGGAAGTAATGAGTGAGTATACTTGTGGTAATAATAATAGTACAAATACCTAGGTGACAGTCTGGAGGGTAGAAAGGAAGGAAGTGGAGGAAGTGGTGGTGAGAAGGGAAGTAATGAGTGAGTATACTTGTGGTAATAATAATAGTACAAATACCTAGGTGACAGTCTGGAGGGTAGAAAGGAAGGAAGGAAGGAAGTGGTGGAAGTGGTGGGAGTACTGTTGGTGTTGTTGGTTGTTGTAGTGGAGGTGCGGTTACTCACAACGGTTCGTGTTAAGGTGAGGGTGAGTAGGGGTGGGGGGTGTGGGGTTGATGGCCGTCCAGGTGTGTGTGTGTGTCTGTATGTGTGTTGAAGTATGTTTGCGTGCTTGAGATTTTTTTTAAGGCGATTGTTTGTGTTACTTTCCGGAGTGTGTGTGTGTGTGAATGTGGGAGGTGCACTACACACACACACACACACACACACACACACACACACACACACACACACACACACACAACAACAACACATAACTGAAAACACCAAATACAACGGTGCACACAACCCCCCACCATCACCTCTCACACACACACAAACAAACACACAAACACACACACACGTCAAAGCAACGGGAAACGGACTAAAAATGTAGCTGTATTTTTTCCCCATTACTTCAGCACCTAAAATAAACAGCGTACACAAAAAAAAAAACATCCGGGGAACTCAGTAGCGTAGTTTAGTGTCGAGTTGGTAGTCGTAGTGGTGGTGGTGGTGGTGGTGGTGGTGGTGGAAACTTGTCCCTCTTACGTTCTCGTCGTGTGGAAATAGTTCGTGGAAGTTGTAGAGAATTATTTTACTCTTCTTGGATCGGTAGGAGTCACCTGTTCTAATCTAATCTTGCTGCTGCTGCTATTGTTGTTGTTGTTGTTGTTGTTGTTGTGGGTATATATATGCCTGGTGGTAGTGGTGGAGAAAGAGTCGAGAGGTGGAGATACTTACTATACGTATACTATTTTACGTATTAGCGTTTGAAAGACTTGATTAGTTAATGTATGGTGGAGATAAAGTGTATGTGGACCTGAAAAAACTACTACCATAGTGGGTGGAGACAATAATAGTACATGGATATATATTTGTGGTGGAGAAACTATTATATATTTACGTACAGTACCAACATTTGAAAGATGTGTTGGAGATAGATAATACGTGGATTGAGGGGGAAGTATACAGTGTTGGTAAATCTGGAGTAAGTGATTCCTCCAGACTACTCCACGCAACAGAATACCATTATTTTTGTTCATCTGGTTCTGTTTCCTGGCATACTTTAGAGGAATCAAGGCACTCCAATGTAACAAAAGTGAATTACCCCCTCAATGACTAGTGGAGATAATAATGATAAACAAACGTACTATAATTTAAAATACGTGTGTTGGAGATAGAAAATAAATGGTGGAGATACTATATTATGTACTCTATAGCATTTAAAAGAGGTGTGTTGGAGAGAGATAGTGGAGATAACATACATACTATCATTTAAAAGATAATACGTGGATAAATAAACTACTGTGTGTTGGAGACGAGAGAAAACGTGGATACATAAATGACTGTTTTGGTGATACGATACTAATTCTCTTCTGCTTGTGAAGTATAGAAGTGTCTTGTTCTATATAAAGGACCACTAACTCCACATAATGAAGGGGATGATCTACTTTACGTCTGGTGAGTATATAAAATTTGTGTGTGAAGTGGGTCGAGAGAGAGAGAGAGAGAGAGAGAGAGAGAGAGAGAGAGATTGTGATTGTGAGGGAAAATGTGTATGAGAGAGAGAGAGAATGTGTGTTTGTGAGGGAAAATGTGTATGAGAGAGAGATAATGTGTGTTTGTGAGAAAAAATGTGTGTGTGTGTGTGTGTGTGTGTGTGTGTGTGTGTGTGTGTGTGTAAAATACCTGTTTAGTGGTAGGTAGGTATGTATGTAGGTAGGTGGGTGGGTGAAAGGGGAGTTACCTATAGTGATGTTATTGATAAGACTTACAGTGGCATTGATAAACAGGTAACAACATCCTTTAGTTTCATTCATTCACTCATTCATTCATAACAACATCCTTTAGTTTCATTCATTTATTCATTCATAACAACATCCTTTAGTTTCATTCATTCATTTATTCATTCATTCATCTTCTCAACCATCTGTTCATTCATCCAAGTTACAACACATTCATCCGTCCATCCATTCATTCATTCATTCGTCTACCCATCCAACTATCCGATCAATCACCCTTCCAATCAATCACCCATCCATCCAATCATCCAATCTATCCATCCATTCATCCAATCTATCATCTATCCATCCATCTATCCACCCAATCACTCACCAATCTATCCATCTAACCATCCAATCAATCATCTATCCACCCACCCACCCACCAATCTATCCATCTAACCATCCAATCAATCATCTATCCACCCACCCACCCAGCCACCCAATCAATAATTCATCCATCCATCCATTCATCCAATTATACATGCATCCAACCCTTCCCTTTATCTGGCCATCAGTGGACCCGTATATAGTTAATAAAACCACCACTAGGGTTTTCAAAATATATAGCACAAATGGGTAATGTTTTTGTCTATTGGTGCGTGAGAGAGAGAGAGAGAGAGAGAGAGAGAGAGATGGAGGGAGAGAGAGAAAGAGAGGAGGGGGGCAGATGGTAGCTTTCATTGTGTGTGTGAGAGAGAGAAAGAAAGAGAGAGAAAGAGAAAGAGAGAGAGATGAAAAAGGGGGAGACAAAAGAGAGGAAACAGTACTGTACAGTGTTGCCAACGAGCAAGTTACCTACATTATTAAACTACCACCAGTGTTGCCAGTGAGGTTCATTTTACCTGAGTGGTACGGTGTGATGGTAACTGTTGTGGTAGTTGTGGTAGCTAGTGAGTAATGTTGGTAGTTGTGGTAGTTAAAATGATGTAAGTAAATGTGGTTGATTAGGAAATAATTACTATTTGGATTGCAGGCAGGGAGAAATATTGGTAGTTGTGGTAGGTAAGGAAATAAAAATGTTGGTAGTTGTAGTAGAGGAAAAAGAAAATGTTGGTAGTTGTGGTAGAGGAAAAAAAAATGTTGGTAGTAGTGTTAGGTAAGGAAAAAGAAAATGTTGGTAGTTGTGGTAGAGGAAAAAGAAAATGTTGATAGGGGAGTGAATAGGGAGGCTAGTGTGGTAATTTTCATTATTTAGTACCCCTCCCAAACGCAAAGCACTTAGGGTGAGTGGTAGATGGTAGGTGGTGTGGTAGTGGTGGTGGAAGGTGGTTTCATGGTGGTGGTAGTGGTCCAGTGGTAGGTGATTTTGTGGTGGTAGTCTAGTGGTATGATGGTGATGTGGTAGTGGTGGTGGTAGTGGTAGTCTAGTGGTTTGGTGTTGGTAGTGGTGGTGGTAGTCTATTGGTTGGTGGTTTAGTAGTGGTGGTGATGGTTTTTGGCCTGGCTTCACTTTCTCTCTCACTCTCACTCACATTCCATTTATTTGTCCATTTCGATGCTCTGGTGGCCATTCTTTCAAGCCTTTAATCGCCTTACTTAGCCACCAGGCATTTGGAGAGAGAGAGAGAGAGAGAGAGAGAGAGAGAGAGAGAGAGGGAGAGAGAGTTGATAAATTGCTTGATTGAGAGAGTGAGATGATAAAGAGAAAGTAAGGAAGGAAGTGGAACGTGTGAAGAAAGAGGAATTAGGAAAGGAAGAAAGAGGGGTACAGTAGAGAAAGGAAAGGAGAATGAACAAAGGAAGGAAGGAAAGGAATATTGAATGAAAGGGAGAGGGAGAGAATATGAATTAAACGGAGGAGGAAAAGAGAAGAGAACAATAATATTAAATAAAATAGAAAGGGAGGTAAGGAAAGGAAAGGAGAGAAACGTGATTGGACTATATATGTGAGGAAAGAGAGGGGAAAGGTAATAGAATAATAAGAGAGAGAGAGAGAGAGAGAGAGAGAGAGAGAGAGAGAGAGTGTGTGTGCAGAAATGAAGGGAAGAGAAGAGAGACAGACACTTTCCCCTACCTTGTCACCTCTCCCTCTCTCTCTCTCTCACTCTTGTCACTTTACCCTTCCCCTATCCCCTCATCACCTCTCTCTCTCTCTCTCTCTCTCAATCCATCCAGCCAGCCAGTGCGGGAGATGTTACCAGCCACCACCACCATCTCACCCTCGGGACGGTCGCAATGTTATGAATATTTCCTGGAGGGCGGGGCTGTTTCTCACTGTTGCCAATTCACCTCCTTATTTTGTTTTTGCCATTTAACTCCCATAATAATAATGATAATTCGGTTTTGCCATTTAACTCCCATAATAATAATAATAGTAATAATAATAATAAGGTATTTTCTTCTGCTTTCTTAGATATGATATGAGTGTAAATGATTTTAGTCAGGTTGATATCAAAATGAGTGAATCTTAAGTTAGTACTAAACTTAACTAAAGTAATAGAGACTAATAGTTGTATTATTTTTATGTATTTTTTAGTATTGCATTATGTATTTTCTTAGCAGTATCATTCCAAGGTGTTTGAGAACTTTGGGACGTGACTGTACGGTATCTTTAGGTCTACAGTAGTGGTAGGAAAAGATATAACACACACACACACATACAGGCAGACATACACACACACAGACAAACAAACACACAGGCAGACAGACACACAGACAACAGACAAACACACACACAACGTACTGTAAGAAAATAGCTGAATTGACAACCCTGCTGTGGACTGGCTGTTTATTTGGCGGCAAAACTCGACCCCAGTGTTTCCCTCCCACCCCATAATTCGTTCACGTCCCCTCCCCCCCTCCTTCCACCTCCCCCTCCCCCTCCCCCCCTCCCCCTCTCCCCCCCTCTTTCCTCACACCCTATCACCAACACCATCTAGTGGGAATAATTGAGTTGGCTTCACTTTACTTTATTGCCTTTCTATGTTATCCATTTTTATTATTTTATTGAATTATAATTTAGTTGATATTCTTCTAAGTTGTATATATATATGTAATTTATATGTTATGGGGATTATAATTTTGTTGGTTTTCTTTAAGTTATATATTTATTCAGACTATATAATATATATTTTAATATTTATTTAGTTGACATTCTTTAAACAAATTTATGCTTCATTTTATAATAATATTATAATAATAATAATATAAGCAAGGAAGGAGTGGAGAGGTGAAGGGTGGGAAATGTTGAGATAATCATATTTTTTTTCCTGTTGGCTTGTTTTTTTTATATATATATTTCTCAAAATATATATATACTTTTTTTTTATGCACGCACGTTCTCAGAAACTCGTATTAGTCACTGTGTGTGTGTGTATTTTGGTGCAGTGGTATGTGTGTGTGTGTTGTGGTGCAGTGGGTGTGTGTGTGTGTGTGTGTGTGTGTGTGTGTTGTGGTGCAGTGTGTGTGTGTGTGACGAGGTGGGATGAGAGAGTGTCACTGGGGGGAAAGGAAAAGAAGTGCCAAGAATGTAGTTGTAGTAAATAATGATGGTAGTGGTGGTACAATGGTGGTAGTAGTAGTAGTAGTGGTGGTGGTGGTAGTGGTTGTTGTGGTAGTGGTGGTGGTAGTAGTGGTAGTGGTGGTACAATGGTGGTAGTAGTAGTAGTGGTAGTGGTGGTACAATGGTGGTAGTAGTAGTAGTGGTGGTGGTGGTAGTGGTGGTGGTGGTAGTAGTCTATCCTTGTTTTCTTTCCTCACTTTGTACCTTGTGACATTTTTCCTCCACCCCCCTTTTTCCTCCATCCCCTTCTCCCTCCATCCCCTTCTCCCTCTCTTCCCTTCTCTCCTCTCCTCTCCTCTTCTCACGTCTCCCTTCTCTTCTTGTTCCTTCATTTTCATACATCGCTTGCAATTTTTCTTCATTTTTCCACTCCTGTTTCCCATGTCCCACTTCTGCTTTCAATCCTTTCACCCTTACTACTACACCACAACACACACACACACACACTCTGAGAACTGTGGTTTTGTCACTTCCATAATAATAGTTATGATAGATAATTGTTCCTCAGAAGTCAGTGTTGCGTGTGTGTGTGTGTGTTTGTGGGAAGGGGTGGGGGAGATGAGGGATGGGGTGGGGTGGGGTGAGGGGTACATCTGATCTCATATTGTGTAGGTGGTTGGTGTTGGCAGTGGCAGGTAGGTAGGTTAGGTGGTCCATTTGGCACGGTGGTCAAAATAATTAGGTGGGTATCTCAGTGGGGGGTTGCTTTAGGTGGGTATCTTAGTGGGTGAGGGGGTACATTAGATGGGGTGACTTGGTGGGGTAGTGGGGGTTGCATTAGTGGGTGACGTTGTGGGGTTGGGGGGGGGATTGCAGTAGAATAAAATTAATATATGTGTATGTATGTATCCATGGTAGTAGTAGTAGTGGTAGTGGTAGTAGTAGTAGTAGTAGTGGTAGTAGTCTTCCCTCGTCCAACCTACACGGATTACTGTATAAAAAAATGTCTGGCACAAAATTGGAAAGTAAATCTGTGTGTGTGTGTGTGTGTGTGCTGGATTGGACTCTTGAAAAATGATATCCTGCTTTTTATATTATTATTTTTGAATCAAAGTTTTATGTGTATATTTATTCCCTTGTATGTACAGTATAGGTGTATCATTAAACTCTTATGGTATATATATGTATTTTTATTTTTATTTTATTTTTTTATGCTGCTGACGTCGTTTTTTTTTTTTTTCTGTATGTGTTTAATTGTTTGTAATTCTGTGTGTAATTGTTGTTTGTTAATTCTGTGTGTAATTGTGGTTTGTAATTCTGTGTAATTGTTGATTTTGAAGCTAATGTGTTTTTGTTTTCTCTTTACAGGTGAGTGCCATGGGTGATATCATAGGTCAAGGTCACATAAGATCAACTCAAGGTCAAGGTCTGTGGGTAAGGTCAAGGTCATATTCGAGGCCAAAGGGCAAGGTCAAACTGAAGGTCTGTGGGTAAATTTAAAGTCAAGGTCAAATTCGAGGCCAGAAGGCAAGGTCAAACTGAAGGTCTGTGGGTAAATTTAAGGTCAAGGTTGAGGGGATAGGTCAGGTCTGGTGGGGAATACCCGAGCCTTAATTATCCTCATTAGACAAGGTAATTAGTTAAAAATATTCAGCTGGTAATTATTTCTTTCCTTGATGGTTGTAATGATGGCAAAGATTTTGTTGTTGTAAATGTATGGTTATTATTATTATTATTATTGTTATTAGTGTTATTTTTTTTTATTGTGTGTGTGTGTGTGTGTGTGTACGTGGAGCAATTAGTGGACAGGTATTGTGACAGATGTTAAACAGGAACACACACATATAGACAGACACATGCAGCAACAGATTGATTGATTTAAGGAAACACACACACACACACACACACATAGAATCAGACACACACACAAGCAGAATTACACACACACACACACACAAGCAGAATCAGACAGACAGACAGACAGAGGTCGGCTGGCAGACAAGCAAGCCTTTTTGATGGAGAAGGAATGTAAAATGCCTGTGTACGAAAAAAAACATGCTTTAGCAAACTTGGGCAGACCAGAATGGAAGAAAGTTGGTGGGTGAGGTGGGATAGAACAGGATGGGAGGAAAGGGGTGAAGGAGGAAAGATAAGGTGGGAGGAAAGGGTGAAGGAGGTATAAAGTGGGAGGAAACAGGATGGGAGGAAAGGGGGAAGGAGGGATGAAGTGGGAGGAAAGGGGTGAAGGAGGGATAAGGTGGGAGGAATGGGTGAAGGAGGGATGATGTGGGATAACAAGAAGGATAAGGGAAGGAGGGATGAGTGTAAAGGAGAAAGGGGTGGGATGGGAAGCAAGCAAGCAATCTTTATCAAACAAGTAAACAAGCACAGATGGACAAATAGACACAGAGAGAGAGAGAGAGAGAGAGAGAGAGAGAGAGAGAGAGAGAGAGAGACTGTCAGAGAGCTTCAAGCAAACAGTAAGACCAGGAGGGGGGAGGGGTTGGAGGAGGGGGGGGGGGTGGAAGGAGAGAAGAATGCAGGCAGGGTAGGAAAGTAGGCAGACAGGCAGAGAGGAATGTTGTCATGCAGTCTAGCAAGTTGCATGGTGGGGTGGTGGAATGTAGGTAGGCCGGGTCAGGTAGATTGGTATGTTGTAGGTAGGTAGGTAGGTAGGCTGGTAAATAGAGAGATAGGTAGGTAAATAGTTTGGTTGGTTGGGTGGTTGGTAAATGGATAGATAGGTAGGTAGGTAAATAACTAGTTAAGTTAGTTGGTTGGTTGGTTGGTAAATGGATAGATAGGTAGGTAGGTAGGTAAGTTTGTTGGTTGGTAGGTAGGTAGGTTGGTTGGTTAGTTGGTAATTAGACAGATAGGTAGGTAGATAAATAGTTAGTTTGGTTGGTTGATTGATAGATAGATAGTTAGATTGGTATCAAGGTAAAGAGACAGTGATTGAAATATGATTGAGACCGAGTTAGGTACAGGTGAATGAATAGTTAAGACAGGTGGAGGTGTCAGAGGCAAAGTTAGGTGACAGAAGCAGACAGACAGACAGACAGACATAGGGAAGCAGGCAAACATATAAGCAGGAAGGGAATCATGGAGACAGGCACGTAGGCAGGACAGCAGTCAAACACACACACACACGCACACACACACACACACACACACACACACACACACACAGGCAGGCTGGTATTGAAGCATGCAGAGGCGAGGCATTAGAGAGAGTTCCTAGAAATTCCTAGAACCTCTCATCGAGTGCCAGTGTCCCTCTTTGCCTACCTACCTACCTACCTACCTTCCTGCC
Source organism: Petrolisthes manimaculis (assembly GCA_034508575.1). NCBI lineage: Eukaryota > Metazoa > Arthropoda > Malacostraca > Decapoda > Porcellanidae > Petrolisthes > Petrolisthes manimaculis. The sequence continues at coordinate 14,610 of JAWZYT010003793.1, read as the reverse complement.
TACCTACCTTCCTGCCTACCTACCTACCTTCCTTCCTACCTACCTTCCTTCCTTCCTTCCTTCCTTCCTTCCTTCCTTCCTTCCTTCCTTCCTTCCTTCCTTCCTTCCTTCCTTCCTTCCTTCCTTCCTTCCTTCCTTCCTTCCTTCCTTCCTTCCTTCCTTCCTTCCTTCCTTCCTGCCTCCCGTGTTGATAAGGACCCCGTGATGTAGTGTGAAAATTGGATGTTAGATATTCCTTCAAACATTGTCACGAAACACTAACCATCCATATTGAAGGAGCTTGTTTGTTTCATGGCACAGTCTGGAGGAATGAGAAGCCACCACGGGTCTCATAAACTATCACAGGGTCCTTTAAAGGTGATGAGGTTTGGTGGTGGTGGTGGTGGTGTAAGGATTCGTGGTGGTGATGGTGGTGAGGTTTGGTGGTGACGGTGACGGTGTGGTGTAGGGGGTGTGGGGGTATTTAATGAGAGGTGAGGGTACAGGAAGAGTTGGGTAGGTATGAGGAGTGAAGGGACAGGGGGGGGCAGGTTCCGGGAAGGTGTTGAAGGGTGAGGGGTGAGGGGGTCGAGGGGTAGACAGCTATCTGATCAACAAGGCTAAGAATACACCTCCATTGTTTGCTTACATTTGAGGTTGACAATCCACATTTCCTTTTTTTTTCAGTTTTGCAGTGTTGTTATATTTTGTTTGGTGCTTGTATTAATATTTAGGAAAAGAAAAGATTATTATCTCTTTGCACTTTCCTTCCCTAAAAAAATAATGATCTTGTAAGCATGCATAATATGATTCATTGTAATAATTATAGTAATAATAACAATAATATTAACAAGAACAATAATAATACTGATAATATAGGTAATGTTATCTCTATGCATTCTCCTTTCCTTTAACGTAAAATTTACAGTTATGGACCGCAGGGAAAAAAGTTAAATGGTCAACTTGCCATCAATATTTACATCCGACAGGAAGTTTACACCGGGAGTTGTTTACACCCTGTTCTGGCAACACTGCAACCCTCCTCACACCAACATGCACTCAGTTCTGGCCACACTGCAAGCCTAGTTACACCATCCACAAACTTAGAAGCGACAAAGAAAGGATAGGGAAAGAATGTGAATTTATAAGAGAGAGAGAGAGAGAGAGAGAGAGAGAGAGAGAGAGAGAGAGAGAGAGAGACGTGTATGTGTGTGTGGGTGGGTGGGTGAGGTAAAGTGAAGTGAAATATTCGAGTGTGTGTGTGTGTTGGAATGAAGTGAAGTGAAGTGAAATTTACGAGTGTGTGTTTTAACAACCCTATGTAGGATATACTATTGTTCGCCACGCCAAACTATCAGCCGGGCTTCAGGTGATTAGCTCGACCCCTAACCACCCAGCTCTTTAGTAAACAAACCCGGGCTTCAACCGAGCTGACATAGTGGTCCCAAGTTCTGTTATTATTAGTCAGTCTCTCTCACCACACAGCGAGGTCTGATCACTGCCTTCTCCTGGAGTTATATACAGTCTCTCTCGTCCCTTGATAAGTATATTGTGTTGTTCATAATCTCATTGGGAGTTTGTGTCCATATAGTGTGTTATAAGTCCTCAGAATATGTGTTAGTCCATATAATAGATGTTAAAGTCCTTATAATGTGTTGGTTAGTAACTCACTCACTCCCAAGTGTTTTCATATTCTTTCAGAGTTTGGTTATTATTAGTGTTAGGGTCTTGTATAATTATTATTAGGTTTATTTATTTTATTTTTATTTTTTATTAATTTATTATTATTTTAGGGTTGGATAGGGCATTATTAGGGTTGATTAGGTTATTATTAGGGTTGATTTGGATATTATTTAATCACTTGTTGTTGTGGGCCGATGTGGTAATCAGTTCTAGACCTTCTATACCGGTCATAACATATAGTGTGTAAATGTGTGAATGTGTGGGTGTGCAACGTGAAATGAAGTTAGTCCGAGAGAGCGTACACTAAAGATGAACATTGCACATATAGCCTTGCCACATATCACTCACTCACTCACTACCTTCCTCATTAACCTGGCCAAGTCAACCAACGAATACACACACACACAAACACACACACACGGTTTATTACACACACACACACACTCGGTTTATTACACACATACTCAGTTTATTACACACATACTCAGTTTATTACACACACACACACATACACACACTTTGAGTTTTTACGCACACACATACTCGGTTTATTACATACACACACACTCACACTCAGTTCATTACAAACACACACACACACACACACACACCTTTTTTCCTCTGTGTTGTAGTCAAATTGTGAGGCTGTGTTGACTGACCCTAAATGTGTGGCTTCATTAAGGTGCTAATTGCTCGCTAATACGCTTGAGTAATTACCAGACATCAGTTGGTAGTTGTTGTTGTTGTTGTTGTGGTTGTTGTTGTTGGTAATCTCTGGGGTGCTGGGAAGGGAGGGGGAAGCAAACTGGAGTACAATGACTCCTCCAATATATCTATATATACTACAACAAACAGATCCCATATTAAGAAATATTGTTGGTAATCTCTGGGGTGTTGGGGTTGGGGTTGGGGGGGGAGCAAACTGGAGTAGCCTACACTGGTTCCTCCAAACTATAACCGTGGTATGTAGTCTCACTGTGTGTTTCCCGGTATAAGTTTGGAGCAATCAGTAGCCTCCCAAATCGACCCCCTCCAATCGACCCCCTCGTCAGCTTATATAGTTAGTAACCATTATTTTTTTTGTAACCTGTTTATTTTTTGACAACGTATTGCACACACCAATTTAATTAGTATTATTTTAGTTTATATATTTTTTGTTTACATTTGTTTACATTTTGTTGAGTATTATTTTAGTTGTCTATATATATTTTGTTTACATTTGTTTACATTTTGTTGAGTATTAATTTACTGAGTATTATTTTAGTTGTCTACATATATTTTATTTACATTTTGTTTTCATTTAATTACACAATTTTTTTCAGACTCATCTTTTAAGAAATTTAAGGGATTACATTTCATTGATTTATCAGTTGACATATTACCGTGTTACTTGCCAACATTGTCAATTGACGAGGTGATGTGTTTACAGGTTTACATTACAGTTTACACACACACACACACTATAATAAAAGAGAGAAAAATAAATCTATCGAACAGAAGGGGTCGTCTGGTGGTTGTGTAAATAATCGACATAACAAGAGAAGAAACAAGCTTTTTTTTTTCACACTAGAATTACACCGATATATATATATTTTTTTTTAATGGTGTTTATAGGTATTGTTGTTGGTCTTCGTGTTGTTTACTGTTTATGGATATACTGTATGTGTATGTAGGTTTCAATAAGCTGGCTCACACCATGATACAACACAAGTCTCTCACACTATGCTAACAACAGTCTCTCACAAAACACTATATACAACACACATTCTCACTCTCTAGCCAGTGTTTCATCTCACTTTATTTTCCTCGCTGTGTGTGTGTGTGTGTGTACAGACAACTGGAACGTGTTGCAATGGATGGTGTTGGTGTGGGGGAGGGAGTGTTGTTGTTGTTGACGCCTTGCAACACACATACATGCAACACAAGGGTATATGTACACACGCACGCACGCAACACTTATATACATGTGTGAGATATGTATTGTCAAACGCACACACACACACACACACACACACACACACACACACACACACACACACACACACTCACACACACTCAATTTTGCATACTGACAAACACACGCAAAACACGCACAAATGCACTTACCTATCTTCACACGAACACACACAGCTTGACAGGGACCTATGTGCCATATGCTGATGTTCCCACCATGCAAGCACGCAGACACAGTTATGTACACACACACACACACACACACACACACACACACACACACACACACACACACACACACACACACACACACGAAAAACGCTTTGAGTCGCCCACATAGTTAATCACGCATGCACGCAAATACACTCAAAATTTATGTTATTACTTTCTTCACACTTCACCCACACGCACTCGTCATTAACACACGCACAAATCTCTCTCTCTCTCTCTCTCTCTCTCTCTCTCTCTCTCTCTCTCTCTCTCTCTCTCTCTCTCATTTTTCCCTTAAATTTTCCCTTCTGCTCTCCCCCCACCCCACCTCACCTTCATTACGACACATTTCCCTAATCGTCCGCCAGGTGGCTGTGGCTTGCATGGTAGAGGTTGTTGTCCCGTATAACACACACACACACACACACACACACACACACACACACACACACACACACACACACACACACACACACACACACACACACACACACACACACACACACACACACACACACACACACACACACACACACACACACAACAGGTAAACAGATTAACAGGTTGATAGATGAGTACGTTTCACTTCTTCCCCTTCCTCTTCCCCTTCCCCATTCCTTCCCATTAACCCATCAAGGCTCTCTCTCTCTCTCTCTCTTTCTCTCTTTCTCCCATACCTCCATGTTTCTTCTCCATTCCCTCTCCCTCCCTTCCCTCCTTGATTTTTCCCTTCTTTTGTTCATCCTCCTCATCCTCCTCTCCCCTAATCACTTCATAATTTCTTCCTCCTTTTATAATATTAAATAAAATTAAATTCTCCCCCTCCATACTACAAAAATTGAGAGAGAGAGAGAGAGAGAGAGAGAGAGAGAGAGAGAGAGAGAGAGAGAGAGAGAGAGAGAAAGAGAGAAATGAATCCTAGTGACCTGCCAACCAGCAAGAGTACACCGCGTTGTCTCTGTACCCGGATATTGTAAAAGGGTACCGTACCTTGCATCCTCTCTAGTGGGGGTCATGGTGGTGTGGACGAGTTACTATAATGGCACCAGTGAATGAAACCCCTTCCTTCCTTCCTTCATCCCTTGATCTCTTCTTCCCTTTCTCTCCCTCTCATCTCCTTCCCTTTCTCCTCCTCTCATTTTCCCCCCATTCCTATCTCCTCCCCCTTTCCTTTATTTCCTCCCCCTTTCTTTCTTTCCTCCCCCACTCCTTTCCTTTATTTTCTCCCCCACTTCTTTCCTCCCCCTTTCCTTCCTTTCTTTCCTCCCCCTTTCCTTCCTTTCTTTCCTCCCCCTTTCCTTTCTTTCCTCCTTTCCTTTCTTTCCTCCTTGTCCCATGCTTCCATCCTCCCTTTCCCTGTTTCCACGTGTAGGGCAACAGACGGCAAGTGTCCCTTTAAACACCGAGAACTCTAAAGGTTAAAATACCACTTAGCGATACTCATCTATGGAGGCATGGAAAGGAAGAATGAAAAAAAATATGTATGTGGGAAGGAAGGAGTAAAATTAGGGAAGGTGTGAGGAGGCAAGTTAAGATGGAAAATAGAATGAGGGTGGTAAAGAGGATAATAAAGGAGGTTGGATGAGGATGGTAGATAATGTAAGAAAGGAGGTTGGATGAGGATGGTAGAGAGAGTAATAAAGGAGGTTGGATGAGGTTGGTAGATAGGGTAAGGAAGGAGGTTGGATTAGGGTGGTAGAGAGGGTAATTAAGGAGGTAGTATGAGAGTGGTAGAGAGACAGGTATAGGAAATACAAAAAGTTAGGTGAGGAAGCGAGGAAGAAGGGCAGAAGGGTAAAAAAGACGAATTTTGTAAGAGGGAGGAGGGTAGGTGAAGATGAGAAATAAGGATAAGGAGCGAGTGAGGAGGGAAGGGATTGACAGAGAGGGACAGATCTTTCGGTTAAGAGAATGTCAGACACTGAGAAACAGAAAAGGGAAAGAAATGGCTATAGGGAGGAGTGGAAGGCCAGGGAGGGGAAAGGATAGGACGAAAAAATGACATAACAGAGTTTAAAGGAAATACACAGCAAAATCCATACTGTATATACGGGAAGGAGGGAAAGAAGGGAGGGAGGGTTAGTGGGTGGGTAAATGTCACTCCCCCATCGACCCAACACAAGTCAAAAATATAAAGCTCAACACACACACAAACGGGTACCTTGACACACACAAACGGGTACCTTGACACACAAATGATACATCAAGTTGAAGTTAATAAAAGTTATCAATAGTAAATGCATCTTAAATGAATAATATTGTGTGACTTTCTCCTAATTTAAACCTGTCTATCAGAGATGGAAGAAAAGAAATTAAGAAGGGGCACAGGAAAAAGGGAAGAAAGAATAGGTAGGGGATGAAGGAAATACAACTTTTGAAGGAGCCAGGAAAGAGGCATAAGAGGAAAGAAAGGAAAGCTGGTTGGGGTAAGAGGAGGGAAGAAAGGGGTACGAGAGACAAGACAGAGGAGGATGTTGGGACTTGGGAGGGAAAGGGGTGGGGTGGGGGGGACCTTGTATCTGGGATGGGGGTAGTGTTGCTATTTGCCCCACCTACCCACCCACCCAGGAAGGCAGGCAGGGAGGGAGTTGAGCGGGTATGTAGGTCAGGGTTGGTTGGTTGGTTAGGTGGGTGGGTGCTGGGTGCATTGGGTCCCCTACCCCTCCCCCACCCCGACCACCACTACCAAACCGAGCTATGCAGGGTACAGAAGACACTCCCCTCTCTCCCCCATCCCCCACCTTGACCCTCACTATCGCCGGCTTTCTGTCTCCGTTACAGTTCTTTCATTTCTTGTACCTTCGTGTTGGCAAGATTTGGTTTGATGTCTAGAAATTGGATGGATGTTTTTAAAGTAGTTTGAACTGGGGTGGATGTGTCGTCATTCATTCTGTAGAGTTGTCGTAGAAAGCATAGAAAGGAGATACTAATTTGCTACCGATTTCTCCAAACTATATGCCAGGAAACAGACCAACCTCATCAGTATATTGTGTTCTTGTGTGTTTGTTGTGTTCTTTAGTGTTCTACCCTTATTGTCTGTTTCTCTACCATCTCCTATCCACTCTCACTCTCTCCTACTCTCAACTCTCACTTCACTCTCGACTCTCACTCTCTCTTCTATTCTCGACTCTCACTTCCACACTCTATCTTACACACACCAACACATTCTCTCTCTCTCTCTCTCTCTCTCTCTCTCTCTCTCTCTCTCTCTCTCTCTCTCTCTCTCTCTCTCTCTCTCTCTCTCTCTCTCTCTCTCTCTCTCGTATTGTGTAATCCACATTCCTACCTTCCTTTTAACTCCCAAACCCTTCCCTGCTTCGCCATATATGCTTCTTAGAACTTCATTCCTTGGTATATTTTCTCATTCTCGTTCGTCCCTCTTTCCTACCTCCCTTCCATCACCATCATCACTAACAATCACCATATCATTATCATCATTAATTATTATCATTATTATTATCATTATTATTATCATTATTATTATCATTATTATTATTATCATTATTATTATCATTATATTTCATGAGTGGCAAAGAGGAAATGGAAGAAGAGAAAATAGAGATTGGTGAGAAGGGAAGATATAGTGGAGAAAGATGGCTAGGTGGAGAGTGATGGAGGCTTGAGATGGAGGAGAGGGTGGACAGATAACAAGAGAAGATGAGGGTGGAGAGATGTATAAAGTGAAGATTGGAGAGAATTGGTTTTGGAAGGAGGAGGGAGAGAAGGTGGAGAGATAACAAGAGAAGGTGGAGAGATGAAGGTATAGAGGAAGAGGGTGGAGGGAGGAGGGAGAAGGTGGAGAGATGAAAGTATAGAGGAAGAGGGTGGAGGGAGAGAAGGAAGAGGGTGGAGGGCGGAGGGAGAGAGGTGGAGGAAGCGGATGAGAGATGGAGGAAAGAAAGTAGGGAAATGGAGAAAGGAGGATGTTGGAAGAGGGAGGGAGGGAGGTATGCCATTCATCTGGAGAAAGTGAGGAGGAGGTGGAGGAAGAGGGAGGGCAGGGGGGCAATCAGGAAAGAAACCGAGTACCTTGCCTCTCATTCCCCCCCTTCCCCCCTCCCTTCCTCCCCCCTCCCTCCCTTCTACCCAGCTGTTACTCTTACCCCCTACTTCTTTCCCCTTCATCCCACCCCATTTTTCCACTCCCCCCTTCCCCCTTCCACTTTTCCACTTGACTGTCTATTACCCCTCTTTCCTCTTGCCCCTATATTGCCAAGCTCCTGCCCCTGTGTGTGTGTGTGTGTGTGTGTGTGTGTGTGTGTGTGTGTGTGTGTGTGTTGAGTTTAAAGGCCAGGTCAGGATTTGGGGATACTGGAGTGGGAGTTGAGAGGGATAGATTTAAATTGCAGAGAGAGAGAGAGAGAGAGAGAGAGAGAGAGAGAGAGCATGCAATGAGAGGGAGTTCATGTTAGAAAGAAAAGTCAGGAATGTGAGAGAAAATAATATAGATGAAAAAAGCGATACGAAAGAATGATGGAAAACCGATAGTAGAGAGAGAGAGAGAGAGAGAGAGAGAGAGAAAGGAGGGAGGGGCAGATGAATAGGGGAATAAATTTAAAAATGATGGAATAACAAGATAGATAATAGATAGATTGATTGATTTGATGGACGTGTATAGAGTATGGAAATATTTGCTAAGGTCACCTATACAAAATTTTCTCGTTTTCTCTGAAATATAAAATTGAATAAATAAAAAAAATGAAAGAAAATGGTGTGAAGGTTATTTTTTGTTGTTGGTTTTCTATGTATGTATGTAGGAGGGAGGACTCATGTATTTTTTTGTATCCCCTGCATCATCACTTCCTTCTTTCTCTTCCTTTTCTCTCTTCTGTCCTTCTCTTTATTATCTCCTTTCTATCCTCTTCCTTTTCTCCTGCCCCTCCTCCTTTCTCTCACCTCCATTTCTTTTTTCTCTCCTCCTTCCTATCCTCTTCTCTCCTCCCCCTCCTTCTCTCCCTTCTCTCCTCACCATCAAAGATTATATATATATATATAATATATTGATGTGCTATTAGGGAAAAAAATATATATATATAAATAACAACTTTAAATATTGATGTTTATACTTTTTGTGTTTGTCTGGGTAGGGAGGGATTATATAAAAATTTGAAAGGTTATAGAGAGACGGATGTGGAATGTATGTGTGTGTGTCTGTGTGTGTATGTGTATGTATGTATGTATGTATGTAGGTAGGTGTTATCTTTACCAGGCATCAGTAGTGTGATAGGCTTTTATACCGTCTCACACACACACACACACACATACACACACACACAGAGTAAAGGGCATTTGAGAGAGACAGACACACATTTAGGGTGAGAAAAGGAAATGTGTGTCTGTGTGGGTGTTTGAAATAGAGAGAGAGAGAGAGAGAGAGAGGAGAGAGAGAGAGAGAGAGAGAGGGAGAGAGGATATGTATATGAGAGTGAGTGAGAAGGATATGAGAGAGAGAGAGGGGGGGGGGGGGGAGGGGAGGAGGATGTGTGTGTATGAGAGTGAGTGAGTGAGTTAAGGGTGAGAGAAGGAAATGACTGTGTAATAAGTTAGGTATGGTGAGAGAGGAAGTAGCCTTGTGTGTGTGTGTGTGTGTGTGTGTGTGTGTGTGTGTGTGTGAAGGGACAGAGTATCACTATTACCATACACCATACTCACCATAAACTAACCATACCAACCAACACCATAACCATTAATAATACTCACCATACATACATACATCACATACTCAGAACGCTGTATATAGTGAAGGATTATAGTGATGTTGGTGATAGTGAGTAGGATAAAAAATAAATGTATGGATAATGAATGTGAGAATGAGTGAGTTTTTTTTTTTTTTTTTTTTTTTTTTTTTTTTTTTTTTTTCATACAACATGCTGGACTAAATCGATCCTTCACTTCCTCTGTTAATTCTTGGTATAAGGTAAAAAAATGTGTGTGTGTGTGTGTGTGTGTGTGTGTGTGTGTGTGTGTGTGTGTGTGTGTGTGATATCTCTACATGCTGTATTGCTCCGGTGTTTTATCTTGTCATCCATTTATGTGTGTGTGTGTGTGAGAGAGAGAGAGAGAGAGAGAAGAGAGAGGAGAGAGAGAGAGAGAGAGAGAGAGAGAGAGAGAGAGAGGAGAGAGAGAGGTTATAGCTAGCTGAAAAGATCGTCTGAATTGGAGAGAGTTAGAGAGTATATACTGTATAGGGACAACACACACACACACACACACACACACACACACACACACACGAGTAAATCATCACACCTCATCCAGTGCCGTTCGTGACAGCTTGCTTTTTCCTTCACAGTGTTGTGTGTCTCACTTCTATAACCACCGTGTCCTAGTGTGTGTGTGTGTGTGTCATTATTGATCGTGATTTGATGTATTGTATCGTGTGTTGTCGCGGTGGTGTGTGTCGTAATCTGTCGTAGTGGTGTCGTAATCCATCGTGTGTTGTCTTCGTGGTGTCGTGTGGTGTCGTAACTCATCGTGTGTTGTCGTGGTCATCGTGTGGTCATCGTGTGGTGTCGTAGTGTGGTATAGTGTTGTGTTGTATTGCTCTGTGTGTTTGTCGCATTGCATCGTATCGTTTCCCAGAAGACATCAAGGAATTAGATGTTTGGGAGTTGGAAGAAATTGCAATACAACATGAAAAATACTTTACAATACACCATTAAAATACATTGCAATACAAAATTTATACATAGCAATATAACATTAAAATACATTGCAATACAAGATTAATATATATTGCAATATATAAATAAATACTATACATTGCAATACAACTAAAATAGCACAGCATTAAAAATACATTGTAATACAGCATTATATATAGATTGCAATACACCATAAGAAATATACACATTGCAACATCATACATTTGACTAAAATACCATTACAAGATTTTAAAATAAGGGAACAGTCTGGTTTTATTTGCAACTAATGGTAGAAACTTTTGATTGTTGCTGTAAAGGTTCTAGTTCATATATTTGAATGTGTGTGTATGTGTGTGTGTTAAGAAAATGAGAGAGAGGGAGAGAGAGACTGAGACTGTGTGTGTGTGTTTGGAAAGTGAGTGTGTGTGTGTGTGTTTAGAAAGAGTGTGTGTGTGTGTGTGTTTGGAAAGTGAGAGTGAGTGTTTGTGTTTGGAGAGAGTGAGTGTGTGTGTGTGTTTAGAGAGAGAGTGAGTGAGTGTGTGTGTGTTTGGAAATTGAGAGAAAGTGTGTGTGTGTGTGTTATGGGAAGTAAGAGAGTGAGAGGCTTATAATTAATCTGTTATTAATTGCTTATTTAATTGCTGTGATGCTGATGATGGGAAGAGAGAAAGTGGGCGAGAGAGAGTGAGAATAATGTATAGACTATTATAATATTTATTAGATAGATAGATAGAAGGTTAGATGGATAGATAAATTGATGGTTAGATGAATAGATTGATGGATGATTAGATATGTAACTAGATGGTTAAATAGATAGATAGATGGTTAAATAGATACAGAAGTGTATTAAAAGATATATAGATAGATAGATAGATGGTTAAATAGATACAGAAGTATATTAAAAGATATATATATAGATAGATAGATGGTTAAATAGATACAAAAGTGTATTAAAAGATATATTAGGTATTTCTATAGTGTATATGTGGTTAACATGTTAATGATAACATTATTGGAATTGATATGAATGTTTAAAGTAGATGTTATTAATTTAGATTTTGTAGATAATGTGTGGTTAGCTTAGAGAGAGAGAGAGAGAGAGAGACGAGAGAGAGAGAGAGAGAGGGGAAAGGAAAGGGGTAACATGTACTATAAATGAGAGAGAGAAAGAGAGAGGATCGTTGAGGTTATTCGTGTGGGTGTGAGAAAGTATGTATGTGTGTGTGTGTGTGTGTGTGTGTAACTAGAGGGTTTTCACCGGAAGGAGAAGCTTGGCCCGGTTATCTGAGACTGTTGCTTCCGTTCTCTCTCTCTCTCTCTCTCTCTCTCTCTCTCTCTCAAGTTCTTATGGCATCTTTTCATTTCCTGCCAATCTCAGCTGGAGGGAGTGGTGGGTGGGGAGGAGCCTTCTTCTTTGCTATACTTTCCCTCGCTCTTGTAGGTTAGATAGAATAGCAAAATCAAGCACCCTCGTAAGGACCAGTAAGTCTGTTGCTGTTTGCATGTCCTTTGTATTCCTTTGTATCTTTTCTTTCTCTTCTCCACGTGGTTCTTTCCTTCCTTCCTTCCTTCCTTCCTTCCTTCCTTCCTTCCTTCCTTCCTTCCTTCCTTCCTTCCTTCCTTCTTGTTAGTTAGTGTTAGTTAATAATTATAGTGTATAAGTGTTAGTTAGTGTTAGTGGTGAGTTAATATTGTGTATGAGTGTTAGTTAGTGTTTGTTAGTTAGTGGTGAGTTAATATTGTGTATAGTGTGTGTTAGTAAGTGTTAGTGATTTAGTTAGTGTTAATTATATTGTTGTATTAAAGTTACATACTGTAGTGTTGACAACCGAAGTTCAATTCTATACATTTTTTTTTTCATCTTGGTACAGTAGATAGCGTCTGGGTTTACATACATACATACATACATAGAATACATACATACATAGAATACACACACACACACACACACACACACACACACACACACACACACACACACACACACACACACACACACACACCGTCTTGGTAGTTCCCTTGATCACTTCCTACCACCAGGGGTCGCTCTTATCTTCACTATCTGTAGGGAGGAGGGCGAGATAAGATAGATATAGAAGGCTGTTAAGGTGTGTATGAAGGAGAGAGAGAGAGAGAGAGAGAGAGAGAGAGAGAGAGAGAGAGAGAGAGAGAGAGAGAGAGAGAGATTGTGAGGGATTGTGTGTGAGAGAGAGATTGTGAGGGATTGTGTGTGAGAGAGAGATTGTGAGGATTGTGTGTGTGAGAGAGAGAGGGATTGTGTGTGTGAGAGAGAGACAGAATATTGTGTGTGTGTATGTATGAATGTACTGATATTAATAACACACACACACACACTATAATTATCAGTAAAGTTCCCCCAGTTTTCTTTCACCTCATTTACGCTCTGTTACCGTTACCTGTTACACCATAACGCATCCATCCACTGTCAGGTTACACAAGATGGTGTGCTTTAAGTCACGTATTGGCTTACTGTGACAAATATAGTGACTGATTTTTTTTGTTTAAGTAACGTATTGGCTTAGTGTGACAAATATAGTGACTCAAAATATTTAATATGGTGCTGTAAATATTGTTTGTTTGGGAGTATTGTGACAGAAATTAAGATGCAGAAAATATGTTTGTTTTGGTGTATAGTGTCAAATATTGTGAAGTAAATAATATAATGGTATCAGAAATATATGGTGCAGTAAATATTGTGTTCCATTATTGAGTATATATATATATATATATATATATATGTGTGTTTGTCAGAAATATGTGCAGTAAAATGAATAATGTGTGAAAATAATATGAATGTGAAAATATTGGAGTCGTGATTTTTTTTTTCTTTTTTTTTTTCTTTTTCCAAGTCCAACACGAAAAGGACTGAAACGGAGAAGCTCAATTTTTTTTTTATTTAGGTGAATTTTGGTGCTACTGATTCCTGCTTTTGAAACTGTAATTACATGCCAGCCAGGAGACAAACCACCCAACCAGTGTTTACAAATAGGTGATTTGTTTAGTGTGGAGGAATCAGTCTGTATCCATTCATTCATTCATTCATTCATTCATTTATTCATTTATTCATCCATCCATCCATTCCTCCATTCATCCATCCATCCATCCATCCATCCATCCCTCTCTCTATCCATTCATTCATCCATCCATTTATTCATTCATCCCTTCCTCCATCAATCCATCCCTCCCTCCCTCCCCATCCCTCATTCTTTATTCTGAACAACCCATAACGTGACGTGGACTTCTATAAACAGGACCTGTGACTGTAGTTGTATTCTATCCTATATATTATACACACCTTTACTTCCCCCATTGTGAAATACCTGTTAACGAGACGGAGAAAGTATAAAGTGGTGGTCACGAATGTCACACACACACACACACACACACACACACACACACACACACACACACACACACACACACACACACACACACACACACACACACACACACACACACACACTCACTCACTCACTCACTCACTCACTCACTCACTCACTCACTCACTCACTCACTCACTCACTCACTCACTCACTCACTCACTCACATACAATAACACACACACACACACTCTATATATATATAACACTACCGGATTGCATTGTTGTGTGTGTGTGTGTGTGTGTGTGTGTGTTATGGGTGTGTGACAACGTGACCCCAATAATCAAAGCATGTCATCCGTGTGTGTGATATAGCTTTTACAATAACTAACTAACTAACTAACTAGACGTATGGTCCGTTAGTCATTATTATTTATTAATATAGAATGAAAACGTGAAAAACCCTGTGATTATATATAAAAATTGGTGGCGTCTGATTCCTCCTGACTATGCCACCAAACAAGCTCCTTCCCTTATATATGTATGTGGTGTTTCGTGTAATATTTGAAGGACTCATTTTATCTCCAAAAAGACAAAGTGTATATATATTTTTTTTAGTGCTCTTGGTATAATTATGGTCCTCACACGGAAGAATAAACTACAAAGGTTGGTTTTGCCTCTACTGTATCATATAATTATGTCCTACACTATAATAAAATACCTTCAACAATATATAAATAGATATGTGTATGTTGTTATTTAATACTAATCTTTGTTATCTTTGGGCGAACAAATGTGAT